>VYXH01003071.1:0-37330 GCA_013397275.1 Burhinus bistriatus
GAAAATTCTGTGATTCCATGAAGCATCTGCTGGAAAAGAATATTGCCTGAGTCTTTAATATAGAGAGAAGTTATGTGTTGTCTAGGAGAGAGTTCATGTGCAAAGCTACAGCTTGAGTTCTTGAAATACACTTGGATGGTATAAAACAAAATACACATGATTTCAGTAGATATTAAATAGTTATTGTAAACATATTTCTTCAGTTGAATATGAATTAGTCATCCATTTAAATATATTCAGAAAGAGCCGTCACTCATCCTTTTTCTTTAATTCTGAAATATAATGTAAATTCAAATGATGTATTGAATCAGAGGAGGAAAACATATTCTCTGTTTCTACATTGCATGGTAAAAGAAATAAAAGCTTTTTACATTTTGTATCTTTTTCTGGGTGGAGGGGGAGCAAGGAAGAGGAAAAACATTTCAATCAGAGTAAGCTGTTAGTAAGTTGCTTCCTAGCTGGTAATTGATATTTGCTGTGTTGTGAATTTCTTATTTTGATGCACAGAATTAATGTTCTGCAGTTTACTGTAGTCAGAGGAGTTATTTCTGAAGTAAAGATTTGAGACTGATTGCAGTTCAAAATATATAATGTTTATTGTTAATCCTTTACTATTTCATTTAGTGCTAAAAACTGGAGGATGCCTGACTTCCAGGTATGTCTTACAATAAAGGTGGAGTAGCCTGAATTGGCTTTACTGAAAAGAGAAATCAATTCAGTACCATCTTGTTTTGATCTCCTGTTATGTTATGCTTTCTTCTGGTCATGTTTCCAGTGTTTCACTGAAAAATCAACGTTTATTGCCTACTTCTGAACAGTAAATACATAATTTTAGCAGGACTTTAGACGTTATCAATATCATCATAATCTAGGAATTCCATTACTACACAGTAGAGTCTGAATGTCTGCTTCTAAGATCAACTACAAATTAAGCTTTCTATCGTACATCTCCACCAGCCAGTAAAGAAAATACGATTGAGAAAATGGGCAGATGAAAATCAAGATATGCTAGATGAGTTAGGTGGAAAAATAAAATGCCTCTTGTAGGAAAAGGCATCTCTGAAATATAAAGCATTCTTGGACACCGCAAGAGTAAATTTTGTTTTACATTTCTGTGCTACATTTTTTTTCTTTTACTGGAGTGTTGTTTATAGAGAAATAACATTTAAGATGTTGCTTCTGAGATCTGAAGCCCAGATTACTTAAGGTAATCCTGAAATTCAGGGTAAACAGAATAACATTCCACTAGAATAAAAGCCACAGTGTCACTCCAGACTTCTTTAATTTATGAAAAATAATATGTAATGTGAATTTCTATTAGTCCATTGGCCCACTTCTACCCAGTTCACATGTTAAAAGTAATCTGTGCTGTCATCAATAAGGATTAAACATCTTCAAAGAGCTGTCGTAGTCAACACCATCTCCCTTTTGGATGCAGGTGACCAGCCCTTCTGAAGAGCTATAACCAGTAGTATGCAACCATCTTGCTCCTCATAATGTATAATGCAGATACTTTATATTTTAATAAACATTCTGAAGGGATTGTCTAAGCCACTTCTGGACCTGACCATAACAAGATATCAAATACATGGTACAACTGTGCTCAAAAATCCCTGTATAGCTGAACACCCAAGCAATAGGTACTTGCTTGACTCTTTTTGAAATTTGTAGATCCACATGTTCAGGTTGGGCGTCCCGTGAGAAACAGGTTTTCATTAGTATTTCCTGCTTTTAGAATTACTAGAAGTTTTGAGCCTTTCCCATAGGACATCACAGTTCTGAGTGAAAAAAACCCTAGCCATTGAGAGGGTACAGAAAAGCAAAAGTAATATTTAGAAGCTTTTTTCCTAGATCTTTGCTTAATAAATGCACAGATGACTAGAGCTAAGCAATGTCTGTCGTAGCTGCATAAAATAACAAACTACAAAGGATGGGAAGAATGATCTAACATAGTGACAGATCTCTGGCACATGTGCCAGAATAAGCACATGGCCAGCAGTATGTGAACAAGACCCAAATATGTAAGGAACAGAGCTGAAGAGAGCAGAAGGTGAAAAATAACATATAGCATGGAAAAGATTTGCCTTCACTAGTCTAGCAGCATAATGGCAGAGCAGTTCGGCAGTCTTATGCTCAATTCTAGGCCTCCCTATAATTCAGTTTACTCAGGATGTCAGTTTTCCGTTTTTAAAACAGGGATAGTATATGCTGACCTTGCTGAGATGTTGTGAGCATAAAGTTTAATGAATTTCAGAAAGCCACTCTGATGTTACTGTGTCGGCTGAACCTCTTGTTAGATATAAAGAGTAGCACTATTCTAGACCAACAGTTTGAAAAATCATAAATAATGGGATTTAAGCAGGTTTCACAGGAAAAGCATGGGATTTTAATTATGTTTATTGAATGCAATTAGCTAAAATAATACAAAAGCAAAACAAAAATAACTGACAAACGACCCTAATGTACCGTTTGTGTGATAAAATTTGTAAATAATTTGTAAAATTCAGCAGCGTCTAAGATTTGAATGAGAATGAATGCAGGGTGAAAAACTGAGGGAAGTTAGAGACTGATTTTTTCCAAGCCAGTTTGCCTACCCGTAATTACATTCACAGAATTAACCTGGTAGTGAACCTGGATGGATTCTAGACTAACATTTGTTGAATTACATGCAGAACTTAGAATCAGAAAATGGCTATCAACTATGCTTTATTAAGATATATTTCATCGTAAGATTTTGTCGTTCACTGTAGGACAAGGCCTGTAACCTATTCCCTTTTGTCAGTGTTAATATCCTTTTGGCTTCATATGATAAACGGTTGTAGTTTAGGCCAGACTGGCCACTGAGGCAAATGACAGAGACATAAGAAAGAGACTTAAGAGTTTAGAAGGAACTAAACTACTTTAATGAAATATTAATAATAAAATAATAAAAAGAAAATAATGAAATATNCTCAAAACAGGACAATAATGAAAATAGATTACTTTATTTCTTTTACATGAAAAGTAACCATATAAATGCTTTTAGGATCTGCCCTGTGATTTCAAAATAGAATCAATTTTTAAATAAAAACGCTCATCACAGTGTTTGTCTTCCCATTTCTAGAAATGGTCACTGTACCTTTTACAAACTGTAATTTATGTTATCTGCTCAGGCTGTAAGTAGTGAATATCATAAACACAAGGAATTGTTTTGCAACAATTTGTTTAGTGTAACCTAATTTTTCTTATGTGATATTTGAACTTGCCTTATGCATGTACAGTTTAGACGTGTCTTGGTTGGTCTTGTGAGTGGAATAACTTCTTCCCGCCAAGAATTTGTCAGTCATCTACGTCCTGATATTTTGCCCCCACTGAAGTCAGTGACAAAACTCCCCAAAATTTCCACCTATGTGTCAATGTGTTAAACATATTAAAATAGCTAGTGGTTCCATAATGCTTACCTGAATCATTGTGTATTGAGGCCAAAATACTAGGGGCAAACAGTGAATTCTTACTGGTTTCCCAATTGTTTTTTTGTGTGTTTTGTTTTTGGTTTTGCTTTTCTTTTTAACAAGAAAAGTCTAGTATGTGTTTAGAAATATTTGCAACATAGAGGAAAGTACCTGCACAGAGAGATTAAGTTATTTTCATTATTTTAAGAAGATCATTGATTCTTATGGTGGGTTTGATGTTTGTTATGTTAGTCAAAAGGCTAGGATTGCTTTCTTGGCATTGATCCCATGTATGACCTGTTTTTTCATCTATCTGAAAGACAAGCTGTCTGTAGCAATCTAGTGCATTTTAGACATGTCACCGTCACGAGCAGAACTTTGCTCATGACCAGAAGGCTACCTGCTATAAGAAAATTGGAACAAGGTGCTGGGCATCATAGAAACATCTGCAAAAAGAAAACCCATCATAACAAACTAGTTCTCATCTCAAAGAAGACATAATCTAAGTGGACAGGATGAAGAGTTGGAGAAAAAAATAAATGTTAACAGATGTGACAATAATTGTTCTGATATATAACAGATGTGTGATAATTACATATTTTTATTTTGTGATATATAGAAATGGATTAAAGGTTAAAGGAAAACAGGTGAAAGATATGCGGGGAATTCATTTTTGTATCGATTGGTTCTTTTTTATTAGATTACCTTCATTGTCCCTTTGCTTACCTTTGAAAAAGCAATTCCATCAACAGCACTTTGGTAGTTCTACCATTAAGTTGTAAATTGTTTGTGAGATAAAAACAAAATTCTTCTTTTAAAGAAAAATTGGTATTGCTTTCTACATTTTCAGGGCTACAGACATGCCTGAATGTCTTATTTTTTAAATTTGATACTCCTTTAAATACAGTTTCACCACCGTACTGCCTGTCACTTTGATATACTGATTTGAATCAGGTTCTACTCTTTGCTGTAGGAATGTAATCCTGGATTGGGTGTGAAATCCACATACACAGAAGATCATGTAGGATGAAAGTCCTTTGCAAGATCATGTTTTTCAGGAGGATTTAGAAGGATGGGTTGTTTCTTTCTCTTTTTTGTGAAGTCAATGGGAAATGTCCCATAAGGGAATGGAAGTTAAAGAAATTTTCTTATGCTGTAATATCCAGAAGGTTAATTACTGGATGTAATAAGGGATCAGAAACAACACTGAAGCAATTTAAGTGAAAAATCATGTTTGAGAACTGCATACTTTAGCCGTTGTTTGTTCCATTTGCTCTGTATTAAAATAAGAAATGCTGGACAAACTCCTGGTATTACACCATTATTCTGGGTTTCCTAAGGCATCTGACAGATTACTATACCCAAAAGGAAAAAAAGGTGGAATGCATTGAAAGCTGGTGATGCTGCTAGCTCTGTGGAAAATAGCAAATGTTGTGAAGTCTCATAGCAGCACTTAGCATCAAGCTGGGTGAAAAGACAAAGCAATAAAAAGGATGCAAAAGGCAAAAAAAAAAAATACTTACTGCATTTTTCTTCATGGTATTTTCACATTCAAAATATTTTAGATTTTTTATTCCATATCAGTTTGGTAAGGGTCTGTTTTCTATCAAAGATTTGATTTTTAAGGGTAGCTTGCTGTAGGAATCATCTGTGGATGAGCCATAATGCTGACTGAATAGTAAGGTTAAACCCTTTCCGTACCTCCCAGCTCCCTTACTGGAGCAAAGGAGTCACCTTCTTGTGACATTTTGAGGAAGAATTGGAGGTGATGAACAAGGTTGCACTTTGATTACTCACAGTTCTTGTAGTAGCCATGGGAGCTCTAGTTATCTAGCCATGCTGAGATGCTTTGATTGCGGTGCTAAACTTCTCCTGCAACTGACCCATTGATTAAGGAGAAGTTAGGTGATAGAAATCTATCTTACTTTCTGCCTCAAGCCTGCCTAAAGTAGGGTATTTCTTCTAAGAACCTGGGCTGTTCTTCCTGTTTTTTTCGTTGTCGTATGTTCTTCTTTAAGGTAGAATATGGCATCTACTGGGAAAGATAAAAGTGCCTACAAGTAAGTCACAGTTATCATGGTATGATAAAAATGCAAACAGACTTCTGTCTGAGATGGAAATAGATGGAAATAAATGGAAAGAAAATAAATACACAGGACACTTGCAATTTATGAAATAGCTAGTTAGATTTGTGTGTGTGATATTTGCAGTAGCTTTGACCCTGCAGAGGTCATGTTTCTTTGAGAAAATATTAATATGTGATACTTTTAAGAGATCATATAGTAGTCATAATTTAATTTGGAAAGTGTTCTCATTTCTCATGCGCTCTGATGAAGCATAACAAACACATGGAATCATTGTGGGTGGGAAATTGTAATATTCTCTGTTTATCTGCTTAGGTTTTTGTATGACAGGAAAGCAATTCAAATCTGTGTTTTATTGCCTATTCTCTTAAATTTAAAGCAGTAATGCCAGAGGTATACTGAAGGTTATTACGTAGAACATCTTGCACTTCCACAGTGAGTTAGGCAGACATTAACAAAAGCCAGTACAATTATAACTTTAATGAACTTTATGAAGTACCTTGAAATCCTTGAAAATTAATCTTGTGGTGAACTAATAGTGCAATATAATGAACTGAGAGAACCTATGGAACTCAATGTTGCAGTTGTTAAACGCTGATTAATTTCTGTGGTAAATAGCAAATGGTCAGTTCTTTCTGTCTTCAGTTAAAACAGGCAAACCAAAGTATCCAGATACCTGTACCTCAAGGGACAGAGTCGGAAAATTGGGTTAGGTTCATTGGTGAACTGTGTAAGTTGGGCCAACTTTGATATGAAAGAGAGAATCAAGTTGTCATTTTTCCACAGTAAGTAGTTACTGTTGTTGGAGTGGATTTGAAGCAGAGTATTTTGTAAAGTACTCTGAAGCAAATAATGTTAGCTTGTATAAATAACAAGGCACAGATAGAGATATTACTTATAGGCAGATAATTTAAGTGTGTAAACTAAGCAGCTAATCTGTCCAGGCTCCTAACATAGTCAACAGATAGAAAGAAAGAAATTATAAATATGCCATCAGAGGGTCCAGCTCCAAAATCTCTGGTTTACAGTAGCATTACCTGTACCAATGAATAATGATTTAACTGGGTCTCTGCTAGGTCTCAACTGCTACTCTGTGGACAGACCTGTCTAGCTTTATTCACAGGAAAGCTCCACTGAAATCAGTGAAACCAGGATATCTGTGCACAGTCATTTCCTCAGTTTCTATTTCTTTGCTAGTCTACAGAGGATGGTGTAGGTCTTGCCTTGCTAATTAGTCCTTTCATTTCAAACAACGATCTGTGCTTTTAGATGTATTCTAAAATTCAGATTCGTATTTTGCTTTTGCCAAGATAGGACTCACAGAAGAATTTGTAGGGCTAGTGCAAGAGAGACAGAGCAGAATTTATGCTTTGATGGCTATTTTGTCTCTTTGTTTAGGTTGTTTGGGATTTTTACCTTTTATTTATTTATTTATTTATTTTTATATCAGGAGAGATGATAATTGATGCAGTGACCAGGGTGACTAAGATTTCAGCTCTTACGTTTCATAGACATAAAACCAACATTTTCAAACATCTTCCCTCAAAACAACATGCCTTTTTGCTTTAAATTTTTATTCTCTGTTTTTGAAGAAAGCCACAGCAGAGTGTGATGGGGAGCAGACAGAAGAAAATTCTATGATTTTTATTGTGGCTGAGAGCAGATCTTCCCTGTCTTTTAAATCCAAGACTGTATTCAAGTATGGTGCAATTCATAAGGATGCTTTTATGAGCAAGTGTTTTACTATGATAGCACTGCAATCTGGCACTAGCAGGCATATTATCAAATCTAGTCTTTCATTATAGGCCTTGCTTCTGCTATGGAAAGAGGTAAGAAAATTAAAGTTTCTGAACTGTTGTATCAAAAAAACCCTTTTCTTCCTTCATGTAATATACCTTTCATTTCCTTTAAAAACTTGCTGGTGCTTATAGAATAATGTAGCATTTCCTTTTTTTATACTGGTTGATGAAAGCTTAATCAGATGAAAGTTGGAAATGATTGGGGTGAGGAGTGCTTTCAGTCTGTAGGTTACAGGAAAATGGAGTCAAACTGGAAAAATAACAATGTAGCAAATAAAGTTAGTGGGTGTGGCACTATTTTCTATTTTCTCTGTCAAATCTCTAGCTGAAATCTTAGAGTGGAACCGCATTGGCAGCACTGACATCAATTGCAATTGTTTCTCTAATTAGTAAAGAAATGCATTTATCTGTGCGGAAGTTTAGTAGTAATAGCTTTCACAGCTAAAATGTCTTACTGTAGAATCCTAATTAAATTGTTTCTTCCCTGTTTCTTTTACCACTGTAGGTAACAGTCCTATTGGAGTTCAAGTATATTAGAGCACTGACAAGGATGAGTGGTTGGTAGCCTTATTCTGTGTCCACAACTGGAACGGTCACTCCTGTGTCTGACCAGGAAAAAAGGGCTGTTACCATTTCAGTGGGTTGTACGAGGGCTGTTGTCATACCGTAAGTATTTAATAAAAAGGTAGAGCATTTTCATCTTGTCCTTTCAGCAAAGATCAGTTACTCATCTTTACAGCTAATACCTAATAGAAGGTATATCCATGCAGTATCCTTAATTCCCTGTTGTTGTTCCTCTCAGACTGTGTGCTTTATTAGCAGCCAGGAGAGCATTTTAGCAAGTGGCCCAGTTTCTATTAGCTGACAAATACTGGGCAGTGTCCTGCTATAACCCCTGCTGTGTTCCAGTGCCTGGGTATAGTATATCGCGCAGGAAAGTAATGTAAGGGAAAGTGAAAATTCATTTATAAAAAACGTCATATATGCTGTTTTACAAGCCTTCAGAGCGCCTCTGTTATCTATTAGAGCATTTCAAATGTCATAGAAGAAGATTCTTAGTTGAAAAGAAAGAACAGACAGCTTTGAATGTGGTTTGTACATTTGCAAAAGCGGAAATGCTAACTCTGAGATTAGGGTTGGCGATAAGACAACAGGCTTGACACGTATAAAGAACTGAAGTTCAGGACTTGTGTTCTGTCTTATCAATCAGCTGTAAAACTTTTGGTTAAGCTTGTTTTTCTGTAACCCTAACATCCTAGAAACACAGCATTTGCAGTTCTTTCTTAAGAACCACTTGACTTGGATTTGATTTTTTTCCCTGCTTCTCATCAAGTGCACGAAGACCAGAAATAACATATTTTTAAGGAAAAAGTAAAAGAAAGGAGAAAGCTGATTATTTAAATTTTATTTGGGAGACTTCATTGGAAAAATCCAATTCATTGGGGGATATAGAATATGGTTACAAGAAATGCACCTGCTGGTTTACAGCACAGGACTTGCTTTAAGGAATGGTATCTTTGGAGGAAGGGGGAAGGTATCTCAGCTTTAATTTAGTTGGAGTTTCCGTCACTCAGAACCCATACTAATAGCTTCAGCTATCTTGTTCACTATTTGTTGGAATATGTTCTGTATTATTGCTTTCCTTTTGCTTGGATAATTCATTTTGAATGACATAGTGGAATCTGCTTTTTCCCTATTATTATGCCAAGTTGAAAGAGTCCATAGTACAAATAAAATTGGAACTTTGAAGGTCAAATATATTTTAAAATGTGTTCTTCAAGAATATTTCTCATTTTAGAAGATGACAGATAATGCACAGAGAGGAACATAATCTGTTAGACAGAAATCTAATATTCTGTTTGGGGAACTGTATTTTGCTGAAATTCCTGAGAGTCAAACACACTGTCTAAATGTCACTTACTGCAGGTAAAAAAAAAATAAAAATTAAGAGAAATGAATTTGAGAACATTTTGTTACAATTTTATGTGCTTTCAGAAATTTTATTTGTCAAGGCTCATAGAATAATTGGAATATAGGTGAAACCAGGCTTCTATTAGCACATACACTCTGTGTCCTCAGTGAGATTTAAAGCCACCATAAGTGTCTTTCTAAGTAGAAAAGATTTGAATTTTTAATGTAGGAAGCAAACTTTGCCTGAGAAAAATACTGTGGGATATTTTGTACATAATAATAACATCAGATCTATTTATTTTTTTTTTCATTCATGGTTATTTTTCAGGGAGAAAATAGTCTGAACGCAGAATCATCATCTACCTCTCCAAGAAAATAAATCAACACTTTGTGAAAAAAATTCATAAACGCTCTTGTAAGTGGAAACTCAGTTTCCAGCCTCCTACCTGGATTGCTGCCAAACAGGGCAGAGAGTGTCTTCGAGACAGGAAAGGTAATTAACATTTTGGAGAAGACTGTATGCTCCAATGAAAAGTGCTTTGCTTTGCTAAGGTTCCTGACAGGGCTGTATCCTTTTCTGTCCCTCACCACCCCTATTCCTTACCCCAAGGGAACATTTCCTCTTCCCTGCAAGTAGTAGATTTAATGCTTTGGAAAGATTTCTGTATTCCTGACTAGCCATTTAAAAGCAGGGCTTGTTAGAAGCTTTCCAGCTCATTAAACGAATTGAATTAACTTATTTAGTCCTCAGGCCTGGAGATGGCAAAATTCAATCTGTGGAGGTGGCAGCCTGGTCAATCTTCAGCCTCCCTTTCTGTGTGCTTCCACTTCTTCTTTGTGCCCAGCCCTTTTGGAGGGATGCCTGACAGCTGCATGGTCTTTTTTCCCCGAGCTTCTCACACAGCCGCTGCTTTTATGGTGATTTTTGCTGTCCCATTTGAGGCCTTAGGCAACTGCCTTCTTTGCTGACTGTTAAAACTGATGCATGGGATCAGCCCTGTAATAAGGAGCATTCTCCTACTGGAAAACAATTATTTGAGATACAATGTGTGCTGGGAGAATATTTCTCAAGAGGTGAAGTTGAATACCCGGCTTCCAAGTAAATCTATCTGATACCACGTGTTAATTAAGTGTTTCTATTGAGAAGGAACATATGGTATTGTTTGGTATCATGAATTAACTACTCAAATGAAACAAAAAAAAAAAAAAGGAATTGCTTTTCATTGCTGTATGTCTGCATGCGTGCACATTTTAAAGATATATTTTAATAAAGGGTTTAAAATAAATGTAGATAACTGTGGCCTAGACAAAAGCTGACCCAGCCAAAAGCACTCTGTAGCTTGTCACAAGATAGTGACATCATTCACAACATACAAATACATCCCTGCCAAAATTTTTCAAAACACAACAGCTGCAAGTTTTCTTTTAGATGAGAAAGTTATTGAAATAATATCTTAAGGAAATTTATAGCTAGTGGAGCTTCTATCACAAATGCTTTGATATATCTTTAAAATAGAGAATGAAACAAATTGCTCCGTTCAACTATTTGTTAGTTAAAAGGCATAACAAATAACTAAGATGGTTTTAGCTAAGCCACTTTACAAATCTATTTTTATTTAATTTGAGTACAAATAGAGGTTGCATGCTGGTGGAAATTCAAATCTTATTACAAAGATGAGGACTGACATTTTCTTTTAGGAACACAGTAATTAAGAGTCCAAGACTTGGTAATAAAGAATATTACTACTCTATTCTTCCTCTAGATTTTCACCTGGATGACCATTTCTTTTGGATTTTAAAATGCTAATTTTGCCAGCCATTTAGATTTATTTCTTGGCCTAGCATATACATTTAAGTCAGATATCTGTAGATAAATGGATTTTGCAGAAACGTCATACATGAAATCAAGATTTCATCAAAGCTCTGAACAAGTATGTGTATCCAAGTCATATATGCTTCAGGTCGTTTTTTTTTATTCAAAGGAGACTTGACGTATTTCATGGCTGACAGCATAGTCAAAAACAAAAAGATGCCTGTCCAGCCCGTCAGTGCCTCCAACAGTGTAAAGGAAAGGCTAGTCAGGAAGAACATGAGCTTGGACGATTCCTGCTGTCCCTGTGTGTTGGGCATAATTGGCAGGAGTTTGGTAGCAGGGGGGCAGCAGGGACACCTCTATGCATGTAGGTCGGGAACTGTCCTGTGCCAGAGACACCTGGCTCTGCAACGGACCCACTGTGCACCAGAACTGAACCAGTCAGGGGAGTTTGTGGTGCCTCTACAAAAAAATATTTAAGAAAGGGCAGTAGCCACTAGACAGAAGAAATGCAGGAGATGCAAGAGACAATGCCAGGGTAGGAGGGACACCTGAGCAGGGGCAAAGGAGAAACAAGAAGCACATCCAAGCAGGAGGAACAGTAGAGAAAGAGAGAGATTCTGAAGGAAAGGAGGAGAAACAGGACAGACGCCAGGGCTGGAGGGGTGCCTGAGCAGGGGCAGGAATGAAGAGCTGCCTGAACAGGACTGCAGAGAAGGCATAGGATAACCCCCAAATGGAGAGCGGCCAGTGGAGGAACCCATACCAGACCAGTGGAGTAAGAATCAAGGAGAAGCAAAGAAAAAGAACCATTGCTAATTGGCAATCAATTAAATTGATTGGAATTCCCCAACTGTTTTGTTGCCCATGACAGCATGCCGTTTCTTCTTCTTCAGCATCCAGGACAGTTGTTTTAGGCATCTTAGAGAGTACACCTCTGCCCTGTCTCTGTTTCTGGGTTTCAGATCATGAATTAGTTGAAGCTTTCTCTGAACCTTCATTATGTTGTCCCCTTTCAGCCTTCCCCTCTGCATCTGAAAAGTCCCAGCCTTTGGAAAGTCCCTCCCTCCCAGTCTGTCCTTGCAAGGCAGCTGTTCCATCCTCTTGATATTTTCAGGTGTCCTTCATGGGCTTTTTCTAAGTTGATTACATCCTTTTCAGAGGCGTCCATCCTTTCTGAGGTGACCAGACCTGCATTCAGCACTCAGGATGTGAATACAGGGAGATTTTATACAGCCACAAAATGAAGCACTTTGTCTTGTTTTTCATACCGTTTCTGAATGACATCTGATGATCCATTGGCTTTTTTGGCCGCCACTGCCTGTTTGAGTCACTGATTCCAGAGAACAGCCAGTGATGATTCCAGTGTCCTTTTCTTAAGCTGTAACTGCCAGTCCCAATTTCAGTGTGATGCTGGCATGGTTTAGATTCTCCCTGCCTCTCCCCCTGCAGTGCATTCTCTTACACTTATCTACGTGGAAGTTCGCCTGCCGTGTTTTTCCCTGCTCAGAGTTTGGTGACTTGAGTTACTTGCTAGGGCATGGCATTTGACTACCTGAAAGAGCATGATATCATGCTCTTTCTGCGCTCTCAGACTGGGAGATTTATTACTCTCTCCCTTCTCCAGATCATTGATCAAGATGAATAAAGCTGCCTTTTCCTGCCCACTCACTTGTGCACACTCCTGACTCTTCTCCATCCTGATAATTGTCCCTTAGTCTGTATACTTTGCTTGATGCCTTTGAAAACGACCGTAGAAGACGACTCCAGGCTGTGACTGCTTGATTTCTTTAATAACATAACCACATAAAGCAAGATCTATGAAAATTATGGATATATATTATTGTATCCACTTCTAGAACTACAATTTAATGGATTACATAGTTACTATTTAATCATTACAGTGGAGCTTTGTTTCTGATATTTGTCAGAAGAGGCAGCACGTAGACATGATTAAAGACGTAAAAACCCTGAAGACATAGTATTTGAAGTTGCAGTACATAATGTATGCATTCCTAGAAGTATTTCTGACTAAAGTAGAATATGGCTACCAGAGAATATATTTAGAGGAGATTTTTTTTTTCCTCCCTTTAGAATTAATTTGTTAAACAGAAATAGTTATAGGATGGTATGGGGAATATAATTTCCTGTCACTTTTGGAACAAATCTCGGTCAAGTACAACTTTATGCTGATATACAGTAATTAATAAAGGGAGAGAATTTTTGATGGAGGTACCTTTTTTATAACATTTTTCATTCAGACATTTTGTTGAATGACAGTAAACTGTATTTTATAATTTATGTCACATATCATATGAACAGTAAACAGATAAGGTACGAGATGAAGAGTTAGCCTGTTAAAACTAAAAGAAGTTTGGCCACTGAGTAGAACAACCACCTTGAATGTCAGTGTTTGCAGAGACCACTGTCATACTCTCCCTGACTCTGAGGGATGGCAGCCAAGCCATAGAGACAGTGATGTCTTTCCCATTGTCCTATTGCTATTTTAGGTGAGGTAATATTCTAGCCAGCAAGGTTCATACCCATGTTTGCTTAGTGAATGTATTTTCTGCTCCGTCTTATTTGCTAGCATTTCTATGTAGGCAGCACTCAAAATTATCTGTTATTTGATTTTAAAGTTATCAACTTGTCACTTTATAATCAAAATTTAAAATGTGTGAAGCTATTAGGACAAAACAATCAGCAAATTTTAAATCCCTTCTGTTACTGGAAAATAGCTACAAGTGCTACTAGTAACAGAACATAACTCTTTAAATACTTGCTATTGTATTTACAGATGAACACTTCTAGTATTGGGTTGCAAGATGGAAAGGACTGTTGCAAGAAAGTTGGACTTGTACTTTGCCACAGCCACATACTAAACAGGTATCAGAATTATTTTATTTTATTTTATTTGTGAGTTTTGGCAACAGATATTAATCTTCAGGATTCCAAGTTATTGTAGCGTGTAAACAGACACTCACTTCAAAACTGTTTGCTATACACAGTAGCTACTTGAATTTTCTTGTCTGCTGTTTTCACTTTGTAACTGTCTGGCTTGCTGCTGTTTCATCTTTATCTGAATATTTGCACGTTTTGAGTATATACTACATTGGAGCAACAGCTTACGAGGACAGAAAGCTTTTGCTATCCTTGTAATATCACAGAACTTGTTATAAAATATGGTAGTTTTACTTGTTAAGGCAAATTGGCCCTCCTCTATCTGATGCTTTCAGATATTTCTAAGTTGTCAGGACACTTTTTGCCAAATTGCAAATAAATATAGCATGACCATTTGTATAGATTTTCTTAAATATTTGACTAAAGTACTCTGCTTGTTAATCTGGTAGCTTTCTCACTTGTTATGAATTTTCCTAGTTCAAGGACTTGTTAGATGTTAATGGCATAGCTCCAGTGTAATCAGTAGTATGATAATGATGCATACCAGCTGGGGAATGGATCTCGTGAATTAAACTACTTGTATTCAGACATTCAGAGTAACCTGCAAAAGAACTCTTAAAGCCAATTTTGTTTTGTTTTGTTTTTTTCCTTTTTTTTTAATTCATTCAAGGAAAGTTAAATATATGAAAAAAATGAGTCAGAAAAAATAACAAAATATTATTAAAATTTGTTTAGAATAATAAAAACTAGAATGTTTTTGAAAAAATGGCCAAAAAGAGGTGTGATCTAGGTATCTTCCCTCTTTTTTTGTCTGATGCTAATTATGAAAATTGTGCTGCAAATTCCGTGTTGCAGCATCTGCAATCTGTATCTATGTTGACATAACCACAAAAAGAAAAATGCGGTCATGCATGTGATTTTTTAGTTCATATGAAATTCTAAGCTTTACTGTGTAGTATAATTGAGATTAAGTTGTCAGTTATTTGCCACAATTTATAACAAAATCATGTGAGAATTGAGTTACACATACACAAAAATCTTGCATGATGTTCCAGATGACTTCAATTGCCATTTAAAAAGTAGACTGATCCTGATGATGAGTGTAACCTGTAGGAAAAGCCAGGATAAAGAATTTTGGTTTTTTTCCATTTTTCATTCATCCTTATGCAGTAACATGTATGTTAAAATATGTTACTAATAAAATACACTTAAAAACACCTTTCAGATCTCAGTGTTTCTCAAAGACTAGATATTTAAATGATTCTCTATAGTCCAGATAAATTAACAGTAATTACATCACTCAAACAAAACTGAGTCTTTGGATTCACTGAGTAGGTGGTAAGAGTAGATGACTTAAACCCAAGACTGAATCCTTTACAAGAAGTGCCTCTCTACAGAAAGACATTAAAAAAAGCAGCAAATATCCCTTATCATTTTCAAAATAAAACCTGAGAAAGTTGAGAGGTACGTTCAGTACTCTCTGCAAAAGATGTTCTGTTCTCTGGCAATTTTAGTTATAATATTGTGTAGAATAACCAGATGCTTTTTCTAGATATTGGCATTAAATTAAAAAAAAAAAAAAAAGAGAGAAAAGAAAAGAGTTTTGGCTTCTAACTTCTCAATAAATCTAGCAAAGGAACAAAAGCCAAGTATTTTGTTCAATTGTTTGTTTCTACACAAATGCTATTCTCTTCCTTAACTTGATTTTGTAATGTACTTAGTTTGAAGGGATTTGAATTTTTTTCATTAACGTTGATGCTATTGTGCTGAGTGAAATCATAACCGTGTCCAGATGAGCCGTGTTGAGAAAGATGGGCTGTTTCTTTGTGCTAATACTGAAGAGATTTTGAATAAAAGAGTACAAGTCTGAAATTTAGGAGAATGCTTGTTTCCTACTTGTTCTAGCCATTGAACTCTTCAATATACAGACTCTGTGCCTCAGTTAATCCATGAATTATGAAACCTATGTGCTGATATATTGTTTATGAAAGTGTTATGTGACCTCTGAACAGTGGGTGCTAGTGTTGTTAGGATATGAAGCATGAAAATATGATAAATGAAAATGCCTTTGAATGACAGGATGATTATTTAAGTTGGAGGAATTAATAAAAGTAAGACTCTGAAAAATTGTCAGTATATGAATGTCCTGCAGAAGTAACCAAAATCCAACAACACAAACAAAGCATAATTGAGCTTCACTTAAAAATAAAAGCTCTCTTCCCAGGGGAACAAAGCTTTAAAGGAATAATTACTCCATGTGACTTTTCATTTTGTCATGTCTTTTCTCAAATATAAAAATTTCCGGTTGTGTATTTTTTCTGTGCTACTCTTCCTCTTTTTACCTTGCCTGATGCTGTCTCAGGCATTTTGGGGTTTTTTTTGTACACTGCCTTCATATGCCTCACAGCTGTGTCTTTGGATTTTTTTTGTGTTATCTTTAAATGATCTTTATATGCACAAAGGCTCTAAAAAGCTTTTGTTTAATTTTTGTACTAATCTCCTGCAGGGAAAGCAAAAGAGAGTGAGCTGTTAAAAAAAAAAAAAAGAACCAAAAATAACAGGAACCCCCCCAGACACCAGCAACAAACAACACCCCCCTCCCCAAACCCTAAATAAAAAGAAACCTAGCTTTTGAATCTTCAAGAACCACCAGAAAACAGCATACAAAGGGTTTTTAAAACTGTAATTATAAGGAGTTTCCTCCAGGTGGTCTGCTACTATTGATTTAAAGCATATCACCTCAGTAGGATGGCTTAGTATGTGGTCAGTTTTATCTTCTCTGCTGCAAAATCTATGTGGGGATCTGCTGACTGAGCAATTGTGGCTGATGGAAGACTTTTCTCTCTTGAGGGAAGATTAGTTCCTGACCTGTGTTCCAGGACTCTGCTGACACAGAGTGTGTTCTACTCCAAACCATCGCCTGTTTCCAGAAAAATGGAGCCTGTCTACAGGCTTGGGCTGGGACTGGCTCTCCCATCACCTCTCCACAAGACAAATAATCAAGCTTTATTGAAATGGATTCCCTGGTAGGAAATTTGGGTGTTAATACCAGTGGTGCAATATGAGGAGCTGGACAACTAAGCCGTCAGTAGGCCTTTCTAAGCTCTAGGAAATAGATGTTCTGCAAACATTTTATTAACCTAGATTGAATTTTCTTTATCCCTTACTTTGCCTGAGCGTGTGACGTAATGGCTTATGTGAAGAAAGTACTAGGATGAAGTCCAAGTTTGGCTGAAACTAAAACAAGTCAGTAATTAGTTGTACTCACATTCCCATATGGCTCTGTGCTTGCTTGCTTGCCCTGTTTATGAGCTAAACTGATAGACAGAAATCATTGAGTCACGGACGGGAAGACAGCGTGCAAAATGACAAGCTCAGATGGTACTTATAAAGATGTGAGCAGCAGACAATGAAAACATCCATTAACTAGGAAATGATGAGTTCAAAGGCAACGGAAACAACACTTATCTCTTCAGACTTTTTTTTCCCCCCCTCAAAAAAAGTGCTATATTCCATGGATCTTTGGTCTTACATGAATTGGGTACTTCTGGAAACTATTTTCTTAATCAAAATTCACAAGTCAAATCCATCAGTCAGTACTGATCATGTCCTGTCAGTTGAAAATATTTTTATGGATATATTTTTTTGTAGTCAGTGCTGAGGGAATTCTATTTCTCAGTGGTTGAGAAATATCGAGATTAGGCAACATTTTGCCCATTTATACTAGATAAATATTGAATACCTAGAACATGCCCAAACCCTCTTGCCAGCCAGTGAGTAACATTTAGCTCTACATAAAAATAACTAAGAATTCTGGAAAACACAGCATAAGCTTGATGGTTCTTATCTGAAACTAAATAAGCTGTAACTGTCTGCCAGAAAAATGCTTGCAGTAAGCTCCAGATATTAACAGGGATTCTTTATCACTTTCCTGATCAGCGAGTTTGGGTTTGGATTTCTTGGTATTTTCTGTTTGTTAATTTTATAAAAGCCCTTTCTGCTTCATGCTATAGTTCTGAAGTGTACCACTTTATGCAGTCCAGATGCATGAAAAAATACAGCAACCAGGTTAGAAGATGAGAGTAAATTCTGGCTCTATAAAGTGAAAATCCTGCTAAGTATCAAGCCCTCTTCATCTTATTTCAGGCAACTTGCTTAAGATGCTTAAGGCAACATTTGTTTTTAATTTGAAATATACGTAGAAGGATGTCTCTTGTAACTGAAAACATTACACATTTATAAAAACTAGAATAAGCAAGTTTCTCTTTCATATTTAATACTTCAGCATGATAATGCATAATATATATTACACTCGCCTGATTTGGGGAATTTCTTAAATCTTAAAGAACATATTGGATCACTTTGGTTACCTCAACAGAGGGAAGTATTTTTCACATGTTTGTGTTGAATTAAAATGGACTAAAGTAAAAAAAAAAAAAAAAAAGATTAAATCCCTTATCTTTCATGCTGCATATGATGTAATTGTTTTAGCTTACCATGTTCCATTGTAAGTGCATGTTATTCTTGTCTATGAGAATGTTTGCTTCAAGAAGATGCCACTGAAATGCCGTCCCGGGTCTATAAACTGGAATGCAAAAACTATTGAAGTTTCTGCTGTGCTTTCTTTATTTCCTTCAAAAGACAAACCAATCTTGAAATCATAGCTGAAAGAAGGACTTTTCATCTTAATTATGTTATAAGGTTAGATCTAAAGGGAGTAATCGAAGAGCTTGTGCCCATAGATGAATTAAAATTGTGTGGATAGTAAGGAGAACTATGATGAAAAAGTGACTAAGTAAGTCCAATAGTGGTGGCTGGTTTAGTTATATGTTCTATAATAAAGGCATAACTGTCCCCAAACTGTGAAATGGGAGTAGGACCTGATACTGTCTAAGACATTCACAGCAGGCAGCCTTGCTTAATACAGATGGCATTTTCTTTTTTAGTAAGCTCCTAAAGTATTGTTCACTTGCTAACAATTATTTTGCATTGTGTCATTCTCATTTTTCTATACCTGTATGTAGATAACCAGAAGTTTAATAGTTGATACCGGCAAGCAAATACAACTTGTTTTGCAGGAGTAAAAATTTCCATTTTCTTATATGTAAGAGTTAGGTAAGGCCTTCTGCAGCTGGTAAATCCTCCTTTCATTCAGTCTGTGACACCTGATGTTTATTTGATGTCTATTTTGAAACTTTGCTGCGGAGATATTATATGGAAGGCAGTAGGATTAACATTAAGTATGTGCTTGGGTGCATGGAACCTTTGCAAGCGGAGAACAGCTGAAAATGATGCCAGCGCTGAAGGTCTTGTGAGATAAGGAGGATGGTGGACTTGTTGACAGTTACAGCAAAACAGGAGGGAAGGAGCTAGGAGGAGAGAAGAGGAGCTGGTTTTGACATGCTGATTTTCATTTGGCAAGAGGACATCTGGAGAAGATTCTGTAGAAGCAGTTTGAATTACAAGTGTGAACAAAAGGGAAGTGAGTGAGAAGGAAAGAAATCTGGGAATCATTGACACAGAGATTGTAATTCAAATCCTTGAGAATACCTAAGGTTGCCCAAGGACAGCCTAGTTATGCTGTGTGCACGCTACAGTGCCTACTCCATCTTAAAAATATAAATCTTATCACTTAGATAATAATCTTGTGAAAATTGAAATAAGAATAATCTTGAAACATGGATATCTATTGTTCAAACTTAAATTTACAATACTTATTTCTAGTAAAATTATGAATAATTACAGAATTTCATAATTTGAAGATATCTTCTTGGACCATAGCATGTCTTCAGAATTACAATGGTAAAAAATCAAGGTTACTTCATTGTGTAAAATTTCCCTGAACACACAATGGGCAACATGATAAAACATTTCTGGTTTTGGCAAGGAACATAAAATAATTCTCTTGCAATAATGGTTGATTTATGCACTGCATTTTCCTTAAAAAAAAAAAAAAAAAAGGCAAATCAATAATCCTCCATGTACAAGTTACTTTTTAAATATGAGGAAATTTTGTTACCATAATTGTCTGAGAAATGCATCTAATTCTGAGTTTCACACGCCTAGAAGTTACTGTTCACGCCCAGTGATAAAAGCCATGCAGAATACTGACATAACTGGGTGTACTGCAGTTCATCTCCTGCTGACGTGTCTGCCTTTTGGATTCAGAAAACATCAGCTGTTCAGAACACTGCAGTTACTAATAAATGGAAAAAAATATCAAGAGTTAGTTTCTTCAGACATTCAGGCTTGTGATAAGAGTCAGGTTATCTGCTTCTGGTTAGAACTTAGCTCATCTCTTTTTCACAGAATTAAAAAAAAAGTCATATAGCTACTCTTTCTTGCATAAATTATTTAGTGATACGTGCCGTGTCATTTTTTTCCTTTCTGTCTAGTCCTAGCTGATTTTTTAGTTGTTTTATCATCCGTAATTTGTATACTTTGTTATTTGTCCTCTTTTTTTAGGAAAGGTACACAGCCTGGTGTTCATAGCATATCTCACCTTGCTTTAGAAACATAGTGATTTTCTTAGTCTGTAACTGTTGTTGAGTATGGTTTACCATTTCGGGTTTGGTTGGGTTTTTTTTGCTTGAACTTCACTGTGCTGAAGAATGGTCTGATCAGGAAAATGAATGCTTTATTTTTAATTAACGGTATTCAGAATATGCAGTGTTAAGAAATCAGTTGTAGAACCGATTCAGAGAGCGTTCTGTTCTGACTGAATATTCCAGTTTACACTGAAATTAATGCAATTTCATGGAGGAATAATGTCTTAAAGTTGGATTTCAGGAAAGGACATAAAGTATATTCACAGAATCATCATGTAGTTGCCATCCTTTGGCATAAATGTGGGTGAATATTCAGACTTCTCTGCTAGTATTCAAAATCTGTGATCTCAAGCTGCAAGATGTGAATCAGAGAAAAAAAAAAACCATCCCCAAAGCTCTGGCATTCAAATTCAGACCTGCATCCCAGCTTCCCCCAACTGTTGAAGGTCAACTTTTGTCTCTTGTTGGTTCAATTCTTGTATCTCCTTTCTGATTCTGGCAGAGGAATTGAAAGGAATGTTGGCTCAGAACTGCAGGCTTATAAATAGAATCCACTCTGTCTATTTATATTCCTTCTTAAAAGGTAGTTGTCGGTGGCTTCGTTAAACAACTACTTGCATGCCCCATAAAATGGATTAACTTTCTCTTTCAGCGTAAAGATTAAATTGAATAACTGAAATCTGAAGTGAGATTTATCTGACTGAAGAAAATGTGATACCTGGTACTTTGGAAGAGCTGTATGAAAACAAACTGTGGACCTTTATGCTGCTGTTCTTGAATGGCAGAGGATGTGGTTACAATGTAAAAAGCACACAAGACAGCAACTTACTTTGTTCTTTATTATTTTTACTGAATAATTGGGAAGGCCTTATAGTACTCAATGAATCCTTAAATAGAAATCCTCATGACTCAGAAACTTCTTGGATGTTAGTGTGTACACATTTACCTTTGATTGTTGTTTCAGAGATTTTCATGCTGATAGCTGGCACGTAGAACCCCATAATTACCACCCAGGTGGTAGATGTCTGTATCTGGTGCAGTTTCTGTGTAAACTGCCCTTTTAATAGCAGTTTAATGGCTCTTTTTGGCTAGAGTATTTGTATGTACTGTTCCTAGTGTTTACAGAGAGCATTGTACTATAGTATTGAAAACTTTATTCCAAGAATTTATAGGCAGTAATGATTGTGCGAAGACTTAATGATGAGGCAGCAAACAAATGTGTTCTAATACCACCCAGTTCTTTTCCAGGATAGCTCTGACCATCCTTTGCTACTTAGACTGCATAGGCACCACTCTATCTGGTTTTGCATTATCCAATATCTAAGCGTACAACAGGCGACAGCCACCACCTTCTCTGTAAAGTGCAGTTCATTATTCTTGTTGGCTTGGCAGTTGCTGTTTCTGGCAGCAGAATAGTCCCACTTCTTTCTCTTAAACCTGAGGGAGTGGGAGAGCATGCTGGACAAATCTGTCTACAACACTAATACTCTGTCTCTGATTCTGAGTTCCTTTTTAGTTTGGATCTGTTTTGAATTTCCCACCGAGATAAGTCAAATCTGGGCCCGAGTATCCCCAAACAGTTTGGTTTGATTGCTTGTCTATGAAGAAAAGACAAATGGTGTAATGCCATAAAATTTTTTTTCTGATATCCTTCAGTTTTCACAATTTTTTTTTCATTTTCTTCTATGTAATATTTTTATTGAAATTTCTTTGAGGTACAGCATGTTTTAAGGTTTCTGTAGTTTACCATTTATGAGATACTAGCAGATCAGAAGCTTGGCAACAAAAATTCATATGGAATTTCCATTCAGATTCTTTTAACACATAAGAAACTAATAAAGTATGGTAGGACAGAAATAAAACAATACTACTCTGTATGAAGTAACTGATGCTAATATGATTTTTTTTTTTAATTGAATCCTTAGTTACTTAGAACTGCACAAAATAGCTCCTTTATTTCATCCCGGGGTTTTGTTCCTGCTGAGATAAAGTTGTTCCTTTTCTGGCCCTAGCATTAGTCATTAGATTAGAACAGGATCTGTGTTAGGCAGGAGAAAAAGGGAAAATCTGCAATTGAATTAGTCCCAGAGCTCTCCTCATGAGAGCAAAAAGGCAAAATTTCGCTTCATTGCTCATGGCATAAAAAGGACACAAATCTTGTCTGCAGATGTTTTTTCAGTATTCAGGGCCACACCTGGTGCAAGAGTTACACTATATATGGCTATGAAGCTCCTGCTAAGAGGGGGAAAAAAAAAGCAATTCACTGGAGCAAAGAAACAGCCTGCATTTTGGGAAATGGTATGTAGCTGTAGCCATGTTTCACAGGTGCCCTAGCATTGCTAATGGACTTGAAGAGTAACGTGCTACCCATATGGAAGAATATGTGTATTCTTCTCTCTGCAGGAATACAAATGCCACAGTTCTGCAGTAGAGTCCTTTTGTATGTCTTTATTGTGACGTGAAAAATTAAGGAGGAGAAAAAATAGCTGGATTATTGGTGTAATTTTAGTATTAACTATGTGGGAGGAACAATTTTGTCATGAAACATAACCATAAATTCACAAAAATGTCTTCATGTTGTGGTCATTTTTCGGTTCTCCATTGTTTACGTATTAATAATGAACCAGTAGATTGTGAAACTTATTTTAAAGGCAGTTTATGGTTGGTTGCTGTTGAAAGAATTCCTGTGGAACTAGCTGTTCTCAAGGAGCTGCGTGTTTAGGCTAAGGGGCCTGAAAATCAGAAGTATTGACCTCTGCTCCTGGTTCTTCTGCTAACTTAATGTGTGGCCTTGTTTGAGACCTAACCTCTGCATCTCAGCCTCAAATTCTTTAGAATGAGCATAAAAATTAGATTTCCTCTGGGCTGTTCTTGGTATGAGAGTGCAATCTAAGACTGGAATGAAAAAATACTGCTAAAATGCAAGGCGACTTTATTGATAAATACACTGAATTTGCCAATGGCTTTGTGATTTTAAAAAACCCCACGACATTAATAACTGAACTGAGCTCACCTGTTAATTGCCCACAGCATATAGAACTGCGGTAGTCAAATAGTCACTTTGATGCTGAGCATGACTGGGCTATGTGAAAGCTTTGGAGAAGTGCTGCTGCTGACTCCCTGGAGTTTATTGATGAGGTGGAAGTCTACTATTCCATCTTTATTATCTGTTGCCATTTCAAGAAGAACATTTCTGTATAAATTTAAGGAAGTTACTTGCTTTATTTTGCTTCATTTAGGGTAACCATATCAGGTTAAAAGTGAGAACGCTGAGGAGCTATGTGTCCTTCATCCCCTCGTGTCCCTCAGGGCCACTTCTGAGCTTGAATGCAGAGGCATCTGTATGGTATAATACTGTGCAACACTGAAGTTCTCCCTTAACGCAGCATGTGCTGTAACACTAACTTCTATCATGAAGCCAAATCAGCATAGCA
Source organism: Burhinus bistriatus (assembly GCA_013397275.1). Classification (NCBI taxonomy): domain Eukaryota; kingdom Metazoa; phylum Chordata; class Aves; order Charadriiformes; family Burhinidae; genus Burhinus; species Burhinus bistriatus. The sequence continues at coordinate 23,922 of VYXH01003071.1, forward strand.
CTGAGCCTGGGACAACTGAAGAGAACCAGTTAGCTTTATTGCTCCTGGATTTGGATTAGTTCATCTGATGTTAAATCAAGGCATGCGTATGTCCAAAATAGTCTCTGACTGTTTACTGTGGGCATAGAGGGTTGTCTGCACAGCAGTGTCAGTCTCTGTAGTTTGGAAAGGCAAAACATTAAGATTAGGAGCACAAAATTTTATTCTCGACCAGCATAAGTTTAAAAAAAAAAAATAATTATATTTAAAACAACTATTTGAGAGGTAAAACATGCAGCTGAACTTCCAAGCTAAATTCAGAACTGGTGTGTCTGGCTGAATGTGATTAAAGGAGGAAATCTAGTTTTGATGCAGAGATTTTATTTCTCTGAGCAGACATTTAAAACAGGAAGATGTGTAGAAATAGATGCAAAATGTCCGTGCTGTAGCCTGGCAAGTGGCAATACCATATGTAATCTATTATAAGATGAATGGCATGTTGAGAAATGATTCGAGCTGGCTCATTTACAAAGCTCTAATTCTACAGCAATGTCCTGGAGAATACCAACTGAAACAGCAAGTCTCCTCTTAAAACACTATAGACCTGTAAGCACGCGTGTGTGTACATATTTCATTGTCATATTACAATAGCAATAATGATTGAGATTCAAGACATTTCCTGGGACTTAGAGATCAGCTGGGATTCAGAGTCTGAGGCTCAGCCAGGTGCCATCAGCTCTCACCAGCCAGTCATTAATCCCCAGGAAATGCCTTGCACTTCAATCTGTACTCCTTATCTGAAAGTTCTCTTGCATGGATTTCAGCTGTGTCTTAAGAGCTTGTTAATAATTAATTTTCCATAGGATCTAATGGCTTTAATAAAATATAGTATTTTCCCCCTGTGTCCTTAGCACTTAATGAGCTTCCAGTTATATATGATTCGTAAAGCTGAGGGGCTGCGTTAACTCCAAAGGTTTTGGCCCCACACCGAGGTTTTCAGTAGTATTTTTGCAACATCAGGCAGTGAGCTTGTTAGGAGTTCAGCTGATTTTCATGATGGATGTCTTATCTATCTCCCTTCAAAGTCTGTTCTTCCTGTATTTATAGCATTTCAATGCAAGAGCTGTTAGCTGTTACACTGAATGCCTTTGGAGGAACAGCAGTTTTGTGTGCCTTTTTTAGTGTTCACATACCAGACTTTTCTGTGGAATACCGGGAGTGGGTTAATAGGGAAAGGCACAGGAAATGTTAGAGGAAGGTGCATCCGGGGAGTGTATTTGCCCATCCCTTTTAGGAAGTGACAATCTAGTTCTATGTCATGTCAGTCAGCTTAAATCCACTTGATGCAGCCAGTTTCCTCCAATTCATGGTTGTGCAAGTAGAGCACTGATAGGCGTTTCTTTTCTAAGTTTCAAAGTCCCCTTCTAGGAAAAAAAAATGCTATAATTCCACCATTTCCTGCAATTGTTCTACCTTAAGCTGAAGAAGATATGTGTACAGCTGGGAAAAGGCAGGATCCTGGAACTCTTAATTGCCTTTGTTACCTGATTTGTTGCCAGAGGGAGGGGGGATGTGATAAGCTGTGACATCTTCATTGATAATGGAATTTTACAGCAGCATATTAAACTGGACAGCCAGCTGAGCAACGAGACTTTGAATATATTTCTCCATCCATAGAAGTGTAGAAAACAGAATCTTACTGCCATTCTCCTGCAAACCCATTCTGTAACTTTTACTTTGACAGCCACATGGTAAGATTTAAATTTACTATAGCTGCCACCTTGTCAAGATGGATACCTGATGCCCAGTCATTCCTTATCCCAGTTCTGCTTAGTAGCTTGAAAACACGGCTGAACTGTTATGCAGTCGGTAGCCTGTGTGTGTGTCCAAAACATACTGTAAGAGAAATATCTGCTATCATATTGCGCAGAATAAAATACAACTCAAATCCTTTCAGCTGCATACCATTGAAAATAGCAAACAAAGAACAATTCTGTTTTGCTATGGAGAATGTATCTCCGGGTAACTAAACTGCTAGTTTAAAGTACAGTTTAGAACTGAATGTACATGTTTTTAGGACTTAGAGTTATCCGATAGTTTTAGTGCAAAGACATAAACCCAGATTCTGGATGGCAGTGAAAATTTAGTCCAGAGTTCACAGATCAGAGTTTTTGCAAAAAACCAAAAGATCTACAGTCAGAAGCAGGTGAGAAATAAAGAGAAAAATCCACCCTCCTATCTGTGCAGATAGGGAAAAATCAGGCCTTACTTAGAGTTCCAGAGGTAAGAGGGCTTTCAAAGCCAGATATCTAACATGTCTCAAGCCTGGTTTGGGTAAATGTTCAGAAGTTCTGATTTTTTCCAAAATTTAGATCAGTGTAGAGTCTATGTAAGGAAATAGCACAAGATTCTTAACGAAAGGCTGATAGCTCTTACTAGCTTCTTAGCAGTGATTAAGTATAAGCATTTTCATGTGGTTGAATGCCAGTGTCTTTAGAAATGGCTTAAACTAAACCACGAAATGACCCGTTTACCTCTCAGTAAGTGATCTTGTGGGAAGTTAGTAGCAAATAGCAATTAGGCTTAAGATTGACATTTCAGCTTGTTTTGCATTTCCCTTGGTAGACAAGCCCTTATATGAGATTGTTTTGATGTGCTGGAATCAAGGTATGGATCTTGTTAGGCTTTGCAAACTGTCAAGTCCATGAAATTGTTGTTGTTGTTTTTCTATCCAATGTCTTTGAAATATAGTCGAATCAGCGCTAATGCACAGTGGCAGTATTCCAGGTTTCCTCTTTCAGATCTCGGTTGAAATTAGGGAGGGTAGTGAAATGTTACATGTAGCCGAAGCTGCCAGATTAAAAATAAGGAAAATAATTCCAGCTATTGCTAAGAATTTAGGTGTCCTTACTTTTAACAGTAATCATTAGTGTATCCTAGCTAGTTTGTTTATTTGTATAGTTTTTTGGTTGTGGTTTGTTTTTTTGTTTGTTTGGTTTTTTTTTTAAGATTTTCCCTTTATAAAGCTTAGAGATAAATAAGAATTGCTTTGGAGATATTTGGCATTTTTGTCACTTAATTTTCCTTTAGAAAGTATAACAGTTGTGTGCTTCTTCTAATCAACTTTTAAAATATATTTCTGTCTACTGATTTTTGGATATTTGTTATATAGTTCAAAACTGTGGTTTATCTGTGGAAAAATAATTCGTTACTTGGAGAAATATGAAGGGAAAATGCTCTCGGTTCTTATCTAGATGAGCCAGTAGGGAGCAGTATCTTTCTTGACATTAATATTTATATTCTCAGTATTTTCTGGCTGCACTGTAGCTCACTTTTTCTCTGTCAGACTGTAAACACTTAGAAGCAGACATCCTCATAAACAAATTGCCATTATGAGAAACGATTCCGTACTGGCACAACAGCAGAACAAATGGAGATTCAAAACAAAATTTTTTAAAAAAGTTGACATGACATTACTTTTTGGTAGTAAGTTTACTCCCTACCTACCTACCTATCTGGAGGAAGTGATAATTTTGTTACATTAGCTATGAAATGTGTAGTTAGGTGAAATCTAGCATGCAGATAACCTAATGGGATCCCTTGATTAAAATAGTCACCCACAAGTGTAAATGCCTTCATGAATGAAGCATAAATGAAAAGCAGCTGCTGTCAGTTTCTGTGAAATCTTAGGCAGGGTTCCCTATTTATAGATTTAATCCCAGTAGAAATAGGACAGTGGGGATAAGAAGTTAATTTAGAAGCATAATTTTCAAACAAAATAAGTTCATATTTTGACTTCAGTTTGGTTTTGTTCTTTTTCTCTGAGTGGGTTCATTCCTTCATCAATATTAACAGAATCAAAATTTGAAATTATATCTTCTCGCCCCAAAATATTACATCAACTTATTACTTTAAAAAGTAACAGTACTATAAAAGTAATAATAAGAAATAATAGTAATAAAGAAACCTAAAATACTCACTCCCTGTTTGCTTACTTTTTGTCTCTGACACCACTTTTGTATATGCTGCCTTATCTTTTTCAATGCTAGGTAATTGTAGAACATAAGTGAGAGAATATTTATTTTTGCTTGAAAAAAGAAGTGCATGATAAAACCAGATGGGGAAAATGTAGGAACACTTAATTCAATTTTGTATGGAAAATAACTATTTTTCGGGATTAAAGCAGTTGTTTTTGAAGTATGTGAAGTTATTTTTACTAGCTTAGTGTTCAAATTTAGATATTTAGATTGCACTTATTATTTAGTTTGTGTTTATATACTAGGCTTTACAGATGAGCATGGAAGGGTTTCCCCTCTCTCTTCTCTAGACCTGTGGTACTTCATTTAGTACTCCTGCATCCATTTGTTTCTCTCTTCCTATGTACTCTTCTGTTTGCTTCTTTCATTTACTCTTACTCACTTTATTGACTGCTCTCCTATATTTATCTTGGCTTTCACCTCCCTTTGCTTGTTTATTGTCTCTTTCATCTCTTTTTGTATTCCTGTTTTCACTTTACCAGTAATTTTTTTTTTTTTGCCTGTCATTTTTTTCTCCACCTCTGCAATCAATGCTACACTCCTGTTGCCTTATTTTCATGACAACTTTCAAATCACATTTGATTACTCCTTTCTGTGAGGAAGTCACAGGAGGGAGCAAAGGCAATTCTTTTACCTTTCTAAGAACTGCAGGTAACTACCCGAAGGGTGGAAGAATTTTGTTTGGCTTCTTTCTATTCAAGGAGGTGGCAGATAACAGAAGTAGGAAAAGAGATGCTAATGGTAAATTCTGAGAATTTGTAGGAAGGGGAATCTTCTAGTGCTCTTTTCATTTTGCTTTTGTGCTTCCACCTCTACCTTTTCTTGCCTTATTACGAGCAATATTGCTGTACTGAGTGAGATCACTCTGCCAGCAAAGTAGCAGACAGGGAGGAGCCCAGCAGGCATTAGCGCTGTTTCAGACCGCGTTAAGTTCTGATAAGATATTCTCCTGTGTATCCACTTGGTCAGCTGCAGTGCAGAACAATTGGTACGTGGATCAACCCACCTCCTTGATTCCAGAATAAATACTAAAGGAAGACCTTGGTGAATCCTTCCAGATGAATTTAAGCTGGTTCCCAGGGAGGTGGGGAAAAGCTGTGAAACTATGGCTTCTTCACTGGGATACCTTTTCTAAGAGAACTGTTGGATGTCAGTTCCATAAAAGCAGAAGGACCATCATGTCAAGACTCAATAGCGGGGTTGTTAAATGGTTTGCCTCAGTTTGGAGCTTCTTGGTCATGTGTGTGTAGCTTTCTTTTTATTTAATAGAGTCTTAAGAAAACAATACCTTCAGTCTCCTAAAACTGCATAGGCCTGGTCTTAAGTCAAATCTTTAATTACGATCCTATCTTTTGATTGTCGACTCTGCCTTGTAATAGCAAAACAGAGCCTCTATTTTGGATTTGATAGTGCCAGTTAGATCATGGCATTCCTACTGAAAAACTGTTTCTTCTACTGTTTCAAACCTAAGTAATCCTTAGAAATATGGGTTAAGAAAGGCAGCACCTGTTTCACATTAATCAGTCTGCAGGTGTCAAAATATAAAGCAAACTTTTCACATGAAGAATGTCCAAACTTGCTATTTTGTATTTTCATTCAAATAAAAGCCTAGGCTTTGTCCTCTGATTTGCAAGAATACAGTTTCTTCCACAGATTGTCAGCAGAATTAAATCTTGAAATATTTAGGTATGATGTTGCTTCCTTTTTTGCAATTTGGTATTTTAACATTATGACTGATTGTTTTCTTGGTATCAAATAACCGACCTCTACCATTTGACCTAAAAGATACTCTCCTATATTGGCAGCAAGCTTGGCAGTTGTATTGCTTGTACCTTAAGTAAAATGGTAGCTCCACGTTTAGCTCCACAGGTTTAATTACACATCAAATTCATCACAAAGCTGCTTCCCAATTACCTGGGGAAAAGAGGGATAACTAGTACGTTAATTAGGAATCTAGAGCTGACTTGGTGATATGATTAGGAATTTGGATAATGCAAATATCAGAGTAACTCTTAAGGAATGAATATGTGTGGAAGCAATTAGCTACACTAAGAGGTTCTTATCAAGGTAAGATGTGGCAGAAGGAGAAGCTTGCAAATAATGATGATGACAGGTGAGCCAAGAGAGGTGTTGAGATGGTAAATATTGGAGGATTTGAGTAAGTGATTGTGTGTAGGACAAATGGGTATAGTTTTCACTTGGCAGAGCAGAAGTGGATCTCTGTGTAACCTCAGGGGGAGACGGTTGTGAAGTGATCATAGTAGAAGAATAAAGGATGAAGTAGGTTGGAAAGGGATCACCGGAGGGAGAAGGTTGTAAGGTCCTAGTATAAATAAAACCAAATTGCATACATTGTACTAAATAGTTTATAGCCTGAAACTTTCATGTTTGCGAATATACAGTCCATGTCATTGCCAGCAACATTCTGGAATCATTCCATTATACTGCATAAAATTATGCCTCAAGGTCCTTTCTTGATTGTCTGGAGACAATCAAAAGTTAAATTTTTTTCATAGTGCAAATGAAAATGGCCCCTGATAAGTTCATGTAGCTGCCTCTGCTTATCTCAGCCCGATTTTTACCCACAGACTACACTGAGACCTTTGAAATTTCAGTAGAGCTCCTGTGGAGAAAAATTAACAGAAACACCTTACAATAGCAGGAAGGAATTATAAGATTTCTACTAGCAAACACAGATGCATTATTATTATTATTGCCTTGAAAGATAATTTAAACAGAAATAAGTGCCAGATGTCCCCCAAAAGAACTTAGTTTCTAAAATAAAAAAGCAGTTGCCATTTTCTGAAAGATTTATTCACTGTTCATTATGGTATCTGAAATTGCATTTAAATGTAACGAAAGACAGTATTTCCAAATATAAAGGAAATTAAGCTTATTTGAATGATTGTCTGGTTTTCTAGAGCATAATACCAGTCCCTTAAACTGAGAGGACAAAAATTAAAGTGCACAAGTAATTGTAAAATTAAAGTGTGTTTTTGTGGTGTGTTATAAACTGTAAAAATCAGATGAAACACAACAGATGAACATATTTTAATTTCAAGTGGTTTAAGTAAGTGTCAAATGTGTATGATATTCCCAATTTACTTCAATGAAAAATGTAATAAAAATCTATTGTAGGCCAGACAATTGTTGATAGTCAGCAAAGAGAAATATAAGTCTCTGTTCAGTTAAGGCAATGACAAGGAGTTGGTATTTTCTGATGGTTCCCTGCCATTGGGAGTAATTGTAAGCTTTGTTATGGTGCTATGTTTGTTTTCTATAGTAAAGAGCTGTTTTCAAAAGGCCTAAAAAACTTGGTCTAAGGAGTCTATTATCTGGTAAATATCTGATATGTAAAGTTTTGCAGCTGAGTACTTATCTGTATTACAAAATCAGAAGATTTCCATATCTTGACTAGTTGAGTATTTTCTCATGCAAGGAAAATAAGCCCTGAGCTAATATTGTAGCAAAACTTCTTTGAAATATCTTTAGCTTTACACAGAAGCAGGAAAGGTCTTTGCCCTATCAGTCAAGTGCCTGTACAGGCAATGTAACTTAAATTGACCACTAGTCAGTCTCTTAAAGAAGCCTTGACTATTACTCTGTAAGGTAACCTACTTATCACTGTAGTGATAGAAGAACGTAAAATAGAATCAGGTTTTCCTGAAGATAATAATATGATGTCCCAGATGATACAAAACATCAGCATGTTCCTTTAGATTTTATTTAGCTACAAGAGAAAACAGACAAAAACAGTGACCCTTGCCTCTTGTGGCTTCATCAAAAAACCCAAGTAATTTCAAAAGGAAAGGGGCACATAGGCCTTCATTTTAGCTGGCAGAGCTGATTGTGCTCAAACAGGAGGCCTGCTGGACCTCTGCAATTGTGTACAGGCACAAAGAGCTCCCTGAGTGAAAGCAAAAGGACATTTTTCTTGAGGAATACAAATGCTGAGGAGCTTTTTAACCCTGGCTAGTGAATAGTTAAAATCATGACTGGTTCATGTTTCATGACCTATTATATATTTTGTTATATTCTTGTAATTATTCCGTGGCAGAATGTTTGGTGGTGAATTTTTCAGCTGCTGAATTGTGGCTATACATCTAAATAAAAAGTGTTCAAATCATTATTCAATGCTGTCCCTATGTCCCGATCTGTACTTAGAATTTAAAGATGGCACATGCACGGCCTATAGGATTGAAGGCTTTTTTTTCCAGTTGATAGCAATGCACATATGTAATTGGCAGGGACATTGTGGAATTAACATGCAGTGTTTCTTTGGCAAGAAGCAGAAATAGTATGTTGTTTAGCATCAGTTGCTCTTAGAGGATGTTACTGATTGCTTACACATTGAATCCTGTTCTGCTGCTCCTAACTGGGAAGAGAGACTATAATTTAAAATCTCAGTGTTAAGATTGAAAAGAGGAGTGTTTGGATGTGGAAGCAAGGCACAGGAAAAATCTGAAGTCTAGGAATGAGGAAAGATTAATTTTAATGAATGGAATGTGGTTTAATCTGACAGATGTGAGACAGAATAAAAGACCTTTTAAAAATGCCATTAAATCTGTTGGAACTGTTAACAGGAGAAGTCACACACAGTTTCTGCTTGACAGTTATGTTAATCCAGTGTAATAATAGATCAGACTAGTTCAGAGTCAAAAGTGATGTGACAGTCCAGCATTCTCATTTGCAAAGACAGTGAAAGCAATACTGCACCCCCATTTTAGTTGAGCCATTACATTCCTGTGAAGGGTGTCTGATATATCAGGTAGGTTTTCTTGTTGCTCCTCTGGTTTTGGGAGGAGGGAGTGGTGAGGGAGGGGAATTTTTTCAGTTTTGCACTGTGTTCAAGTGCAGGTTTGATGTCCAGCAGGGTTCTTCAAAGGACTGATTTCACTCCAATTGCTCAAAGCAGACAGCAGTTTCACCTGTAAAGCTTCAAGCTAATTTTGCAGCGTAACTGCAAACCATTGTGTTGACATCCCTAGCAGATGAGAAAAAACATCTATTTCATTGGAAATCCCACAGAGCTTAATAGTAAAATTTTAAAGCTCCTGTTAGATTTTTGTTTGCTTGTGGATGCACTGTAGAATTTAATACACAATGATATCACAACTTCAGGGCAGGGAAAAAATAGATAGAGATGTTGACCATAAAAATAAAAAAACAGCTTTAGAGAAGTTTCTCCAGAACACTATCAAATTACATATAGGTTTCATCTATATAGGTCTGTATACTTTCCTTATGCTTACAGAAACTTTTAAGATGAAGAGCACTGAATTGTGGAGACCTTGGAGCAAGCAGGCTTTCTGCAATTACATCAAGCCAAAGATTCATAACTGTTTAATGTATAGTGCTTGCAGAATATTAGTTCAGTTATTTTTAAGAGTTCAAATGAATTTTCATTATACCTCTACATGCTGCTTAAAGGGAACACTTAGAATGTATTTAATGCAGAAGTCACCTTAGCGCTCTCACTCATTGATCCAAAATTGTCTGATAGCCTGGAGTATGACTTCACTGAGAATTGCTGAACTCCCAAAGGCCTCCTTAGTAAACTAAGGCTTGAAGGTCTCATTTCTGCAGACAAAAGTCTTTCAATTTTACTGATGTAAAACTTCTGGGCTGTATATTCTGTTGGTAAAAATGTTTCTGGGGACTGGACCCGCTTCTGTCATCAGAGAAATTAGTCCTCCATATTTATTAGAGGAAGCCCTTCCCTCACTAGTTGCATTTTGCTCCTACAGATTTTGGTGTTTCCCATCCTTTACATTGCCACTCAGGTTTTGCAGTCGTATATTTCATAGCTACAAACCACGTGAGAGCATTACTAATTTTTAAATGGGTTTGACAAACTGATTTAGGAGTTCAATTTTATGGTGTCTGCTATTTTTTAGCTTACAAATGGAGAACAACAAAGCTTAAGCCTAGAAAAAAATGCGTGCTGAGGTTTCTCTTTCCCTGTTATTCTACATCTCTTTCTCCCTTTATGTAGTTATTGAGAGTGGTACTATCTAAGCTAAATAACATGTTGGTACAAAGTAAAATAAATATATGAATTAGCCATGAATAAATTTAGCCTCTAAATTAGAAGGTTTTTAACCATCATCTAAATAGCAGAGAGAAAAACTCCCAACTTACTTTTAAGATGGACCATGAAAACTTTGTGAATAGGAATATATTCAGGATTGTTTACATGAGACAAGACTCAATGACCTGAAGAATCTCTGTATAGTCGCCCACCCTGTCTTGCTAAATGCAGAACTTTAACTATGAACTCTCATGCTACTTAGCAATAGTATTAGATGAACTATGCAGATGGCTGGATTGTATCAATTTAAATCAATGGCATATTTTGATGTGTTGTCAGTCACTGGAAATGATCTTTTTCAACTTTGTTTTCAGTCTGCATTTCTGCCCTTGTCTTTTTCATATTTGAATTGGATAGAAACCAAATCTTGAAGTGGCATGAATCTGACAGTCCAAAAATAGTTTCTGGAAAACCTAATTAAAGAATTGGCAAAATGTTGCTTGGTATCATTGCGAGTTCAGAGCCTGGTTAAATGAAATTTGAAGAATCTCAGTCTCCAGTATTGAAGTTGTTATGTTTATAGGAGACAAAGTCAAGGATAAAGTGTGATAATTATCAAAGGGAAGTATGAAAAACAGTGTTGAAGCATTAGCTAATATAATACTAATTAGAACACTGAAGTCTTCCCTAGCTGAATATTATACTTATATACTACTTATATTTCTTGAACTTTTAAGATGTTTATAATACAGTGAAAGATTATACTAGAGAACTGTTTTACATAAGAAGGTAAAGTCTTGCTCAGATTTGGTAATTCTTTCATATCAGCTATCCTGGAAAATGTTGCAAACAGAGTATTTCTTTATGTTGAGTATAATTGGCTTGAGTAACTCCCAGGTGCTCGGTAAGGTAGGGGGAAGCTGGAGTGTTTGACAAAGTAAACAGAAATACATACAGGGCTAATCCAAAGCCCAAGATATCAATAAAAAGATTTCTACTGATTTAAATAAGCTGTAGGTCAGGCCAGTGTTGCAGAAGTCATCTTAGTAACAGACTCCCCCCGCCACCCCAGTACAAAGGGAGCTCTTTATATGTATGTCCAAACAGTGTGTTTGGAATGCTTCCAGCAGAGTTTGGCTCTGATTTGACATGAATTTTTTTCAGCTTGTTAAGCCACTACTATATGATTTGAATAAATGTTATTTTAATGGATGCTGATAAAAAGAGATGGACTTTATGACATGCAGTTAAATTTGTGAGCCTGACTGCTTAAATACCTCAGTTTTGCCAGCACATAAATATTTTTTCATTAAGAAAAAACCACATAGCTTATAAACATCTAAAAAGCCTAGGAGTGCATTTTGGGGAATAAAAAATAATGTTCAGTTTAGAGTTTGAACTCTTTGTTGAGTGAATTTCACATTACTGTTTCTTACAGAAACCATTTGGGAAAGTTTATTAGTGAAACTTTTGAATGTTGTGTTTCAATTGCAATTTAGGTCTTCACAGAATTAATGGAATCAAACTATATAGTTCATGTGAAGGAAGACGGTTACATTTTAAACACATAAATACAGAATTAAATAACAGTTCTATTCTTACCAAAAGTCGAGGTAGTCACAGTAAATTGTGAAAAAATATTTAGAAATTACCTTTTCCAAGTTTGGTGTTTTTTTTTTTTCTAAAACCATTTAGAATTTTGATAGGGGCAAGAACTGGAACAAGATAAAGGCTTTCTACAGGGTGCAGCTTGAATTGAAGGGATTGCCCCAGTTTTCTGTGCAATCTATTGCAATGTTGAATTATTGTTATGATAAGGAATTTTTTTCTTATACCCGCAAGGATTTCCTCTTGAAGTTATTTGTGTCCTTTTCCTCTTGTCATGTCACCATTTACCCTTGTGAAGAGTATCTCTGTCTTCTCTGTAACCACCTGCTAAGTATTGCAATGCTGATTAGAACCCCGAAACCTTCTCTTGTTTTGGCTGAGCAAAACCTATTTCCTTCAGCCTTTCTTCATGCCTCAAGTTCTCCAAATGTCTGATCATCTTGATGGACCTCTATGGGCTTCTTCATTTTGTCAATGTCTCTCCTGAAATGGAGGAACTCAAATGGGACACAGTGTTCCAGGTGCGGCAAAGCAAAATCATGACATCTCGATCTGCCAACTATACTTTTACTGACGCAGCCCAGGTCGTGGTTTGCCTTCATTGTTGCAACAGGACAACTGCTGACTCATGTTCAGCTTATTGTCCACCAGTACTTCCAAAGCAACACTCTAGTTAGTGAGACCCCAGTCTATGTTGCTGCTTGGGTTTATTCCATCCCACATGCAAGGCTTTACATTTATCTTTCTTAAACCTCATGCATTGACTGTTAGTCCAGTCTTCCAGCCTGTTAAGCTCTCTCTTCCTAAGGTGACTCTTGTCTCTGCTGTATCTGCCTCTCCTTCTAGCTTGACGTTGTCCCCAGACTTGGTGAGTGTGCATTCCATTCCATCATCTCAATAATTTATAAAGATATTGAATATTATTGGACCCCAATAATGACCCCCGAGGAACTCCACTTGTGATTGCCTGCTGCTTTGACTTTGAGCCATTAAGCACCACCCATATGCATTAGCCTTCCCTAACTGACGTCTCCAACAGTTTTCCATGCACACTTACTTTGGATATCTAGCCTGGGGGTGGCAATCTTCTGACCATAAAAAATGCACCTACTTTGTAGAGATTTACGGCATTTGAAAAGTCATAGATGACTGTGACATGTGAAAGATTGATGTGCATAGGTATATATGCCTATATATACTGATATACCTATCAGTTTAATATCTGATACATCCTCGATGAGAGGACTTAAATTTTTTTGAAGGGCAAAGGTGCCCAGGAAGGCTGGTCATACTTCAAGCAGGAACTCTTAAAAGCACAGGAGAAGGCCATCTCCATGTCCCAAAAAACAAGCCAAAAGGGAAGAAGACCAGCCTGGCTAAATAGAGAGCTTTGGCTGGACCTCAGGAACAAAAGGAAAGTTTACATTCTTTGGAAAAGGGGGTTGGCAACTTATGAGGAATACCAAGATGTAGTGAAGCTATGCAGGGGGAACATTAGAAGGGCCACAGCCCAAGCAGAACTAAGCTTGGCCACTGCAGTTAAAGATAAGAAGAGGTTCTTTCATTATATCAACAGAAAAAGAAAGACTAGGGAAAATGTAGGCCCACTGATGAATGAGATGGGTGCCCTGGTGATGGAAGACACAGAGAAGGCGGAGTTACTGAATGCCTTTTTTTCTTTGGTCTTCACTGCTAAAGCTGTCCCTCATGAATCCCAGAGCCTGGAGGCAAGGGGGAAGGTCTGGAGAGAGGAA
>VYXH01003071.1:37878-134664 GCA_013397275.1 Burhinus bistriatus
TGAGGAAAGGCTGGGAGAGCTGGGACTCTTTAGCCTGGAGAAGAGAAGGCTGAGGGGAGACCTTATCCTTGCTTCTAAGTATCTAAAGGGTGGGTTGAAGGAGGATGGAGGCAGACTCTTTTCAGTGGTTCCCAGTGACAGGACAAGGGGCAACGGGCACAAGTTGGAACATAGGAAGTTCCATTCAAACACAAGAAAAAAGCTTCTTTACGGTGAGGGTGACCGAGCACTGGCACAGGCTGCCCAGGGAGGTTGTGGAGTCCCCTTCTCTGGAGATTTTCAAGACCCGCCTGGATGCAGTCCTGAGTAATGTGCTCTAGGCATTCCTGCTTTAACAGGGGAGTTGGACTAGATGATCTCTAGAGGTCACTTCCAACTCTGAAAATTCCGTGATTCCATGATTCCGTGATACCACTCATCTGGCAACTGTTTCCTAGACAGTAACTTGCATAAGATTCACGTATTTCAGAACATTTTGAATACTCTAGAGACCTGTAGTAAAAATGTAAATTGTGCTTTGAAGCAATGCGTGTCTTTCAGTGTATTTTATTCACACACTTATTTTTTTGAATCAATAATTTCTGAAGTATCATCTTTTGCTATTTTTTTTGTCCCTATTGTCTCATATGAAATGTTATTAGCAATAAAATGAATACAAAAAATATTGCAAGAGTTGTAGATGTAAAGGTGAACAGTCATTAGAGTGTCAAAAAAAGAAGATGCTAATTAATTTACATGCCTCATGGCACAATGTGCTTGGTAGCTTGGTTCTTATTGAGTCGTTCCAGTACAGAACTGACTAACTTGTTCAGTCTTGAATTGTATGTTGTGTTGAAAAGTTGTGTTATTTTTTAACACTCCTATAGTATATTTCAGGAGTCTTATGAAAACAGAAGAATATTGTGACAGCCTGATATTCAAGATGGACCTGTCTCAAAATTCTTTATCTAATTTTGAGAAAAAAGAAGTGGCATTAGAAGGCTTGAAATCTAAGTCTAGATTTTAGGTTTATGGCTTTGGTAATCGGAAGTGAAAAGAAGCTTCTCTGGCATACAAAAGTTTTCAATTACAAACTGCAAATAAACTTTAAAGTTTAAAACAGAAAAAGGAAAATCTCTCCCAACTAGCATACCCACAGCACTTCTCTTTTTTGCAATAAAGAATACAGTAAGATTATTAAAGTATTGGCCATGAGAGTTATGCTGTAGCTAGAGTCTCTATCTGCTATGTCTTCTCTCTCCTCTCTCTCCTTTTTCTTAAGTGTTTCTCATTTGTTTATTTCCCATTCCAGGTGAAATCTCTGTGGAACTAAATGTTCATTCTTTCCCCAATTAAGTTACTAGGAAATCTTACTTTGGCTTGGGGATGGGACTTTGTTCTCCTTGTATGGCAGCTAAGCATTGGTGATTCCTGGGATAAGTTTCAAATGACAAAAGCATGTCACTTGGTCTTTGATCTTTAGTTTCAATCACTGGTGGAAAAGATGTAATCATCCACTGTTTTTGCTAAGTATAACACTGTTAAAAGTAAGAATTAAATTGCACAAGGGTAAAACTGTTAATGCAGTAACAGAGCATCATTTTGTAAAACTGAACAAACATCCTGCCTGTATCTTATGAAGAATTTTTTTCACTTTTCTGTTCAGCTGATTTATTACAATCCATCGTGTTGGAGGGTGCCTGAACTTGCTTCCTCTTTCCTTTTCAGCTTCCTTATTTTAGCTCAGATGGTACTTTACTTTAAATCACATAATATGGTAAAAGGTCTGTTATTTGACCTGGGACTAGGGTCACACGACCAATCTTAACTAGTCTAAAATTAAATGTAAACAATACTAAAATATACTGAATAATTCTCAACTTAAACTTGGGAGCTGCCAAGTAGAACAGTACTTTATTATTGCACAATAAAACACAATTAGAATGATGACTGTTAATGATTTAAGGTGTTTGTAAAATGAATATACCAAACCTTTAATTCTACAGTACTATTATTGCAGCTGTACCCTATTTGTTGAGGGCTTGAGGAGATGTTTCCTATTTTGTTTGATTTATAGCCTTATAACCTCACAAATAGCAGGAATTTTCCACCGGTGACTGCACAATGTATGGCAAGGACAAAATTATTTTTAAAATTGATCATCTTTCACAAATCACCACTTCTACTCTGTAGTCAAGTATTTCCTACTTCTGCAGAGCTCTTTTTCCCTCTTAACCATGATGAATGTATTTACAGAGTTAGCTTTCCAATTATACTTGTATAGTAGTGCACCAACAGGATAATTTTTTTCATGGAATTCATTATCTAGGAAAGCTGATGTTTAAAAAAGAATAAATATCATAGGCTATGATTTTAGCAACACAAGCTCTAAAAACTTTAATGTCCAGATTAAGTTGTTTATTTGTGGGTTTGGGTTTTTTTTTGTTGTTGTTTTGTCTTTATTCGGTTCAGATATATAGCTACAGCAGCTCGGGCAATTCCCTGAGAAATGGCCATGAAAGGATAAGAAAAGCCAGGAAATGTTGCATGGCTTGAGAAATACTCCATGGAGGCATTGTGGATTCTTTAAGAGAACAATTGCTGTGAATTAATCTAGCTTTCTTGGTGAAGGCTCGTGAGCCGTCTCAGTACTAGGTTCACTTCTGTTCCAGAATGCTTCCAAACATCTCAGATACTAGACAGGTATCCAGACATATTGTTTATTGTATCACGCGTCCTAAGAACATCTGTGGTTGTTTTTCTGCTAATCTGGCATGGGATTAATTCACATTCAGATCTTACTTTGATGGGTCCGTGTGGTGAGCAAGATGGTTTAAGATGGATGATTTAGTTTAGTTACTGTAATTCATTTGGGGCAAACAGAAAAGAGAAAAATACTTTTTTTCCCCTCAGAGAAAGCAAATTAGCAATACTAAAAAAAGTGAAATTATGTGAGAAGATGCAGAACTTCTTTGTTTAGCTGTTAGTTTTTTTAAGCATGCTGCCTTACAGCTAGGAAAACTTCAAGCTGTTTTGCCAATATTTTTTATTGGCCATGGAGTCCAGACAAGTCTTGTTTTCCATCACAGACCCAAACAGACATGAAATGCTTCTTTTACAGTTTAGTGTCACTCTTTTGCTTGGCCTACTTAATACAGCATTGCTCTGAGAGACTCATGAGTAAGAAAAGCCAAAACTAGAACTATTGTTGGTTGGGAGGTTGTGTGTGCCAGAAATGGGACTTTTCTTAAAACAATCTCCACGTGACTGTGATTCACAGAAATTTCTGGTGTTTTTTAAAAAAAACTGTTGAAGGTCACAAACTGCTCACCTTCATGTATTAGCTCTGCTGTGTGAAGGGAGTAACTCGCTAATGATCAGCATGTTCTCATTGTTTGCAACATGTTTTACAGGGAAATCTGTGAATTCAGTATAATGATATGACCTCAGTCTCGCAGCCTAACATGGGCGAAACTTTCGTAACATTCACTCACTTATTGCATAAACTGAGAAGGGGAGTGTCACTTGTAGCAGGGCCAGAGAATCAAGACCCTATCTCAGTGTTCATTTAAAAAAAAAATATGAGAAAATGTATTGTATATTGTCATCATCATCTTTGTCATTGTTTTTAACTGTTTCATTAGAAGCTTCCTTAGCAAGTTCAGTTTCAGGTCGTTGCGCATGTGTGTGTCCCTGTGCATGTGTTCTCCAAGTATTTTTCTTTCGTTTGCTGTGGTTTATAGTAAAATAAAGCTTGGAGGAAGGTGGTGAAAGCTTGGACAGCAGTTTTAAAAATGTCTCTTGAGTTCCAGGAACTCAGCTATTGTGAATTATTATTCTGAAAAAAGACAAGTTTCTGTCATTTAAAAAGAAAAGGCAATTTCTGCGCAAAGTATTAAGTTTTTAAAAGTCTACAAAAGTTTTTAAAATGGGTGTGAATTAAGCATCGATACTAAAACTAGATTATTCTGCTTAGCTTTTACATCTAAAATATTTGCATTACAGTGCTGATCTTCTGTTTAGAGATTAAAAATACACTGCCATTAGATTCTATTTTTAATGGAAAATCAATACATTTAGAACAGAGAACCGAACAACTTAAATTTTGTTGGGTTGATTTTTATAATAAGAGCTGAAGTTTTGATGGGATAAGGAGTTTTCCAAGCCACTAGAAATTGTCATTGTATAATACTTAAAAGACACACTGGCAACATAACATCTGTTTTTATGAAGAGCATCAAGAAACATTAACATTATTGATGATAATCAGTTACTTTGATTTTTAAGTTTATGATAGGCACAGTAATATTAGAAGAACCTTATTTCATGTTGAAGATAAGGAAAGCTGAATTCTCATTTGGCTGAAACTTATAGTACTGCACGTGCAAAAATGAATATGAATCCATGTTTGTTCTTGCAGAAAGGGTGGTTGGGCAATCCAGCATCTGTTAGTAAAATATATGTACTTGTGCATGAAGGCAAGTACAAAATCTTGCTTAAGTCCTGCTTAATATGACCTGTTCTATTCAAGAGACCTTCTCTCTATTGCTCAGTCTTACAACACTGGCTACAAGCTTTTGTGAATTGAGATTTTGGATCAAATTTAATTAGTAAAAAAAAAAAAAGTCTCAGCATGTGAGATGCATGATGTAAAGCCTCTGAGAAAACTAAGAACACAGTCAAAGTAATCCAAGAAGTATTTTCAGATGGGATACAACCTTTCACTTACCAAGTTTTAATTCATTACTTTAACTATAAAATTAGCTAAAACTCAGATTACTATGTTAGAAACAGAGATGAGTATGCTTAATTTTAAGATAGATTGGTTGATCTATTCCTTAAGATTACATAGAAACTTCTTGTCTTTAAATATCCAGGAAACAGAATAATAATTTCTATTCATTGTGCAGAAGAGAAACAATACAAAAAGATTGCACTGCAGAAAAACAAATGTTGCTATATGCTGACAGAAATAGAGGAAGCTTTCCCAGGACGTGAAAACACAGTACAATTGGAGGTGATGATAGGATCTGACTGTTTGTTTGTGTTTGGGAGATCTTAACCTTAAAATGAATGCATATTACTTTAGGTGGCAGATTGTTTTACCTTCCACTGCTTAAGGATTGTTGTCCTGGCCATAGTAAATGTAATGCTAGTAAGTTACAGATTCAGTAGAATTAACAAGAATTTAATGTGAGAAATCTCAATATAGTTAAGTCTTTTAAATGGCTTAAAGGTCTATTTAAGTTGTGGTTTTAAGGAATAAGGTTTGTTACCAATTTATTCACACTTAAAAGACTGAAACTAGAGAATGAACTATGGAATCTTTGATTTAATGTTGTAAAATGTACCTAAGACTTGCTAAATAAAAAGTGCGTATTTACAATTTCATTGCTAACAATTAGTCAGATGAAACTCCCACAAAACTTACCGTAAGTATCACAGGGTCTTTGATATATCAAAAGATGTGTACGTTGCTGCTATTCAGCTTTTCCTTTGGTCAATGTTTTAAAAATAGATAATTATTTCATCTGTTGTTTCTTGTAAAAATAGAATCTCAGTGTTTTTATGAGTTGACCAAAGTTTCACAAGTGCCTAGAAATATAAAACTGTGCTGAGGAAAGAGGAGAAAACATTGTACTTCAAATAAAGTGAGGCAAAAGTTCATTGTGGAAAGGCAGGATTTTACCTATCTCTGTCTATATCCCTATTTTTAAATAAATCACATCTTCCTAGTGCTAGTTGCTACCATGCTCTGCTCCCTTTCTGCAGTGAGGATGTCCCTGCCTTAGGCATGTGGCAGTCTTGGGGAATTCTCTGAAGGGCTGTCTCCAGGAAAGGGTTTAAACTGGCCGTCTGGCTGGTCTGTGGACTGAATGGGAGCTGGTATCTTTTGTGATGTTCACTTTTGCTGAATATTCAAGTGAAAATCGCGGTATCATCTCAACTCTAACAAGAAAACTCAGTATAAGTATTTAAATCTCTGTAATATGACATAAAGGCAGTGCACCTTCACTAGGTCTTTGCCTTAGATCAGGAGTACAATTTTGAAATTAATTTCCCTGTTTTTCACCCTTACTGTGCAACGGCTGGTATTGCAGAGCAGCCAATGTCTAACAAACAAAATTAAAATGGAAAGCATGCTCCAGAAGCAGACTGGAAAAAATTGCTATTGTGTTTACATTTGTATAATCGTTTGAGGCCAATGTGTGAGCCCAAGGAGGGGCTGAGAACTTTTCAAATTGCCTGCTGATTCTGGGTTGCTTTGAAACTTGCTGAATAGATAGGCCTGGAAGTCTGCCAAAGCTACAGCCAAAGTTGCAGCAAATGGCTCAGAATATTTTGCTAGAGAGGTACGTATTTGTTACTGGAAAAACCAACAGCATATTCAAAGAAAATAGTGCAGAGACAGTATGCTCTGATTTTGTGGAAAAGCTGGCAGCTTTTCAGGTAATTCTTAGGCAGAAAAGATGGTGTGAACATTGAGTAATAAATCCTCTGTCTTCTGTTGTTTATTTTCAGGGAAACAATCTTTGTAAATAGGATTTTATTAAGGAAGTATGAAACAGTCTTAGCAGTTTCTCCTCCTAGTAGTAGTACTATTTCTCCTCTGACCGTAGAACTATGAATATGGGTCAAAGAAGCATATGTGACCCTAGTCTGAATTGCTTCTCTGTGTAGATCCACACACATATTGTGGGACCACTCCCTTCTTGAGGGTATTTTGTGCTAAGGAAACCCTGTTATCCTCTGACTCTAGCACCTCCAAACAATCCTTTCCTAACCTAAATGCTGAGCTAAAAAAGATAAACTCTTAATTAAAATCAGAACCAAATCATTTGGCTCAGAAAGAAATGAAAAACTACAGAATGATTTTAAAAGAATTGGAAAACATCTCACTGGTCTTTTGCCTTTCTCCATTTTTATTCTCGTCTCCCAAAGCAGAAATTTTGAGACCATAAGCCATCTTTTTGACTCAGTTGGCAACTGGTAGGTCACAGAAACCAAGTGTTGGGCCATACTTCCTTGCTTTTACTTTACCTCACATAGTTGTCTTCCAAGACCAAGACTCTTTACAGTTAGATATGTAAGTACAAAGTTTAGATATCTCTTGTATTCAGTGTTTCACAGGGACATGAAATCTGCTATAGTTTGTTGCCTAAGAGCTTGTTCTAAATTTTTTGGTGTGGGAATGGGCATGGGATTGTACAATTGTGTTAGTGCCCTCCAGTCTTCTGGCCAGGCGTGAGTGCATGGCATTGCACGGTGCTTGTGGAGGAGAACTGCAGTCTTCTATGCCCGTTATGCTAAGTCAGCTCCTAGATATACTTTTATACAGAACCCACTGAACAATGTTTGATACATCAAGTGACAGCTTACTGGAAACCATTTTTCTGTGTATCCTTCAGTATCTGTGCATCCAGCTCCCATTAGTAAATTTACGTTTTGTTAAAAATATCCTATAGATAAAAGCCTTCAAAGTTTTACTCTTCACCACTGCTGAAGAGTTAGTGATTTAACTATTTATGATGGGGAGCATATGTTGCCTATTGGCCACTGACGATAACATTGAGAAATTACAATACAACGGATTTACTTTCAGCATGTTGCTTTGAATTAATGAGAGACAGAAAAATAAAAATCTGACTACTATAATTGCTTTTGAAACATCACTTTGGATTTAGAACAATCAACGTGCCACAGGATTTCTTGAATACAACAATTTCATTAACAGAATTTTTTGGTTTCTTGTTGGCTGTGCAATCTGCACTTAATTACTTAATTCATGTTGGGACCATTCATTAGAAAGAATAATGTCATATTTCTGTGATGCTATTTTTAAATTCTCTATAACCTGTCAAGTAATAGACCTTATCTTAGTTCCAAGATGAGATTTCTTCTGTATTATTACATTACAAAACTCTTACAAAACTTGATAGCAAAATGCAAAATGAAGTTAGTTAAATGTTTCTTCTTTCCTGAAAAAGAAGTGTGGACTGGCTCTTTCAGTTGTAAACTTCTGTGTTGGAGAAAGTTAATTTCATTAGAACAGTTCTGATGCATCTTTTGGCTGATAAATGATAATATCACTTTGCATCTCAGGGGAGAAATCCTTAATATTAACCAAAACCTAAACAAGTGTACTGTTTAATACCAGATTTACAAGGGGATATTTCTAAATAACTTACAAATTCTGTGCATTTGCTGCAGGGTCCTTTGCAATTAGTTCTCCTGAAGAATCTTTCAAAAATAGTCTGGTTAAACTTCTATTGCCATTACATTGTTTCTCTTATTGTAATAACATCTATGTTTGTGAATAGGTACTGCATATTCACTTTGATAGTCAGCGTAATCATGTAATAAATGGACAGCTTCTACCCCCAGAGAATTCTTCCTAGACCTTAACTGTAGTGCTGCATGTGCAGTATGTGCCAAAACTACCCCTCTTCAACCTGTTGGGAAATTGAATAGGCATTATTTATGATATCCTTTCTATTTAATTTCTGTTTCCTATGTGAATGTTTGTTTTTAGTAATAACAAATAGGTTTCAGTCCTTTTGCAGTCACTAGTGCTCTGATCCTAAGAAATCTTAGGTATAGTGATCTCAGGATCAACAGTGATAGTAATCACAGAATCACAGAAACACAGGGGTTGGAAGGGACCTCTGGAGATCATCTAGTCCAACCCCCCTGCCAGAGCAGGGACACCTACAGCAGGTTGCACAGGACGGCGTCCAGGTGGATTTTGAATGTTTGCAGAGTTGGAGACTCCACCACCCCTCTGGGCAGCCTGTTCCAGTGCTCTGCCACCCTCAAAAAAAATAAGTTCCTCCTCATGTTTAGATGGAACTTCCTATGTTCAAGTCTGTGCCCGTTACCTTTTTTCTTATCACTGGGCACCACTGCAAAAAGACTGGTCCCACCCTTCCTTTAAGTATTTGTAAGCATTGATGAGATCTCNCTGGTGTGTCAGCCACCCCTCCCAGTTTTGTGTCATCAGCAAACTTGTTGATGGTACCCTCTATCCCTTCATCCAGGGCATTGATGAATATGTTGAACAGGACTGGACCCATTACTGACCCCTGGGGAACACCACTTGTCACAGACCTCCAACTAGACTCTGTGATTAGCAAGATCCACATATGCATTGAATGTTGTCTTTCAAAGCTTCCAATTTTATCCATAGGACTATTTTCTTTCATGATTTTCAAAAACAAAGAGAGAAGCTGGGTATGATTACATGGAGTTTTTGGTCACAGGCAAGCTAAGCTAATTACATTTACCATGGAAAGCGTGAAAAATTAAAAACAGAAAGAAAATGATAATGTAAGACATGAATCCTTGGCAGAGAATGTTGGCATATAAGAATCATTTAGTTTCTGATAGAAATGTTAGCTACTCTTGTAAGTGATTTTGCATATTTTAGGTATTTAATGAAGCTGTAGAAAAGTTTTTAAATAACTTCAGTTTCATTAAACCAACTATTTATTCTCTTTTCACTGAGCCAGAGCATGATACATTTATTATATGCTCACTCATATAAGCAAATTGTATCAAAGAGAATTTTTTGTGCTATACTTGCAAAAACTCTGGGAGCAGCCCCAGCTCTGAGTGTACTTCCTACCATTGTCATAAATCACTAGATACATGTTTTGCCTTACTTGGGAAATTCTTTTGTAAATCAATGGCTGCACTAAAATCTGTTGTTTATGGAAGTATGGTGAGAGCTATGCTCTGAGGTTTTTAGTTTTTCTGGGAGTCAAACAACTTTTTTTTTTTTCTTCCTCTCCACCCAGTTTGTGTGATATTTGAGTTTCAAAGGAAATTTTAAATACTCTAAAGCCCATAATTATTGATGTTTCAGTAATGAGCTTAGACAAACTTAATGTTGTGTTCATTTGTGATAAAAGACTCTAATTGATTTTTTTTTTAAACTTTTACGACTGCTTCTGTCTATTTTGAAATGCAGACTGTTCTGCTGTGAAATAGCTCTTAATTACAAATTTATACAGACATCATATTTTGAGTTTAAACCTCTCATTACTTTGTTAGGTGATTTTTCTTTTTTTTAATTCACCCACTGTATCTAAATCCTAGCTAGTAAGCATTCTTGGCAGGGATTATCACTGTACAAATGAAGTTCATTATTTGTTCATATAATATTTAACTTTGTTGAGAGGGGGTTGTAGAAATTGGATATATTAGAAACAACTAGTCACAGTTGATCATATTTTCTGGACAAAAGTTCCTATAAGTCCAGCTATTTCTCTTGCTCTATTTCTTTTGAAATATTCCTAAATCATATGGAGTCTTCACTGCTATTTTAGTGAAATATGAATAGTAACAGTATTGTTGAAATAATTTAAATGAAAGTAAGAATACTATTTTAAAGTAAGGTTTTGTCAATTATTAGTCGATGTAATTGACATTGGAAATCTTCACTGGAACCTTTTTAAATGTGATAATTCCGTTCTCAGTTGTAAGTTTGCATTTCCCAGCACATATTTAACAAATATGAAAAATGTGATGTTACAGAGTTTAGCTATGGTACACATTGCTATTTTTTTGAAGCAAACTCAGTTTAAAAGATAATCTTACCACATTCTCAGCACTTGTTCCTGGTCATTTTATTCCTCCATTCGGAGATGGAGGCCGTGGTCCCCTCAGTTCTGCAAACAAGCATTAGCATGAAAGTGCTGTGAAAATAATCAGTGAAGTAAGCCTTAAATGAGCTTAAAAACCCCTATTTCTAAAAACTGTTTCTAAAAAATGTTTGCTTTGGTGTTTTATTTATTTGTTTTGTAAACCAAACCATTTGCCTGTTCAGTTTAGGGTGCAGCTGCACAAACTGTTGAACCAATTCAACTGAGGCAGTAACAACCAGAAAGATTGAGTCAGCAAAATGGAAGGTCTTGGAACATG
Source organism: Burhinus bistriatus (assembly GCA_013397275.1). Lineage (NCBI taxonomy): Eukaryota > Metazoa > Chordata > Aves > Charadriiformes > Burhinidae > Burhinus > Burhinus bistriatus. Next base: position 48,781 of record VYXH01003071.1, read on the forward strand.
CTTAGTTCAGAATAAAGTTTTATGGGCATAAATAAAGCCCTTTGTAATAACTTGGTTCCTTGTAGTTACTCTTTGGGTTTATATTGATCAGTACAAGCAAATTTTCCTTAGGGCTTTATCCTGTTTTTGTTGAGATAACAGCAATTCCCGTTGGTCTCAAGCTTTTCCGAGTCTGTTTCCACAGTGCATTCAGGCATATTATTGTAGAATAATAAGACAAGTTGTTTTCCATAGAGAGGAATGTGTTTTAATCTATGACTTCATAAATTGAAGTGTTTTCGTGATGTATTCGTAGATTCATTGAGAGTAAGAATTGACCGGCAAGAGGCAAATAGTTTTGGGCCATTAGAATATAATTCACAGAGCTTCAAACAGTAGAACTCTGCTCCCGATGGTAATTTCAGGAGCTGTCAACCTGACTGTTCTCTGTGGTTACGTGTACTAAGCAGTTTAAATAATTACACAGTATTTCTTAAGAAGGCTCTCTTCAAAAGGCAAATTAACACTTTCTGAAAACACTGTAAATCTTCCAGTGTTCTGACAGGCGCTATTTTCAAAATGTGTATTGCAAATAAAACTGAGAAAAATAAAATAACCTGAATATGTAGGGTATAAGTTTTACGCGTTGTCGGTGATAACATTTACTCCAAATAAACACAGACCTCAAGATATTCTCATTATGAGTATACGAAGTGCTATAATTGTCAGATCGAAGGTCGGTCTAATACAGTACCTTTCTCTGAAGGCAGTTAATAGCAAGTGCTTGGGACGGTAATAGAAAAACACAACAGTGAGTAGAGTGATTCTATCCAGTGGACTCAAGAGTGTTTGTAATCCTTTTCAAAGATTAGTCATCAAACCAAAATAGTACTTCAAGTATGTGATATCTTGGTATACATACGATATTTTTACAATTAGAACACAAGAGATAGAGGTCTGTTATGATGGACCTTTTGTGTTAGGCACTGTAGAAGCACGTAACAAGAAAACCTTTGCCTCTCCCCCCTTTTGTTGAGCAGAAAAGCTTTGACGTTAACAGCCTAAGTCCACTGCCAAGGTAACATATTTTATCTGTAACAATTTTGGAAAACAAATGTGGATACTAAAAAAATTTTAAAAACCCTACCTGCTTCTGCAGCTTCTGAGAATTCTCTTCAATTCCTTATTGTCCTCCTAGGCAGAAATGGAATGTGTACTGAAAGAATGTAGAAGACTTTTCCAGAAAAGAGGGAATTGAGATCAGCCGTAAAATTCATTATTTTCTTCATTACCACTGCTTCACATTACTTTGAAAATTGGTAGCTTAAAAACCTGTTTCATGTCACTGCTGTGAACTCTAATGGCTCTCACACTAACATAAATATGAAATGGTGCATCTAGGAAAAAGCATCTTATCCAAATCCTCCACTGAATTGAAATCATCAAATTGTGCCATGCCATTTTATTGTGTCAGAGCACAGCTAGTAGTAAAATGTCAGAATATAGAATGTCAAATGTAGAGCTTTTCTGGCAGAATAAACCTGAGGCTTATTGGTGAAATCTCTACCTTTTCATTCAGGGTCTGTGAGACTGCTTATGGGATGAAAATGGGCAGTAATTTTCTGTTCCTAAGAAATACGTGTATTTGTAAAATATTTCTTCTGAAATATTTATTCTGAAATTAGAAGCCTTTTCTTCCCAAGTTTGCATTGTTCCCTCTCATATAAAATCCATCAGTAAGTTAAGCACTTTTTCTTGCAGCCAGCCTTAAGATTAATCAAAGGGAAAACATGCTTCTGTAAACTCAGCTGAGTCGCATTTGTTCATTTCATGCCAGACCTGCAGCACCACTTTGCCTTATGCTTCATTTTATCAGAAAGGTCTGTCAAAAAATATTCACTTACAGTCTTTCTTTTCTGCATCAAAGGAAACCAGAAGTCTTCATTGTATGGATGAAAAAGGCAATGTTTCTTAGACTGCTTCTGATTAATTATTTTAATAGGAATCTTTACAATAGACAGTAGGAGGAAACTGGATTCTTCTGCCTCCTTTTTTCTAGAGCATTCCCCTTGCATTATACGTGCAAGTTGTTAATACTGAAGTACTTCATTTCTCCATCCTATAGGTCAAATATGAAGAGTGAGGCTGGGTCCTTTTCAGTAGTACTACTGGGTTTTAGCAGAGCATTTTTAGCTTTAAATTTGAGAAGAGGTACCCCAAATTTCACTGAGAGGACAGCGTAGGTTTGATGAAACTGCTCTATTAACTGTGGTTGTTAAGACATCTTGTTTTATACCCATTCTGACTGTGGGTTTGGGAATACATATCTTTGCTACCTGTTACACTGAAGTCACCGACTCATTTTGTATTGTCCGATAGCTGTCGATGTGCTGACTTAAAGCTTTATTCAAGGCTGTTGCATATTTGTCTGTGATCTGTCTTAATGTATGTTTCTGTAGGGGTAGAAATTGTTCTTTTGTGACGTGGCTTCTAGATATCTTGGTAGTCAGCTAAGTCACCTGTGGCTGCATCATTGTTGGCAATATAATGTCTGTATTCCAATATACTCTGAGTCAGTTTCATGATGCGACTCTTGCATTACTGTTACTTTTTCTGCACCAAAACTTAGTCTTACGGGAATTTGGCTTGAATATTTAATCTTAGTCTTCTTGCAGTTAATAAATCCTTCAGTGATCTAAACAAAGACCTAAAGTTTTAACCACCTTAGCGTCTAATTTAGCAGTTACAATCTTGAAAAACAAATCCAAGTATTAAGGATTTATCTTTCAGACCAGAGCTCTAGAATACCCTGACCATAGGGTCCAACAGCTAATTTAAAAAAAAAAAAGAAAAAAAGCTTGCCTTAGACATTATCTTTCTGAAGCTGATTTCTGACTGGAAGTTTCATTATTAATACTCTGTTTAGAGAATTTTCTGTTACATCAGTTTGACTTGGGTTTGAACTCAGTTCCAGAGGTGAATATTCAGTGCTGCAAAGTGAGTGCTCCACCCAATGCACTGATTATTCAGGTTCAAGAGATCTCTTTTCCAAATTTTCCACCCAATGTGTAGGGACACAACACTTGGGATGACACAACTACTTTCTGTATTTGTGGGAACCGTTGCTATGAGCAGATCCTAATCCCACATGTAATGTTTCATTTGCAGAAAACAAAAAAACCAACAACTCCCCACACACTACCCAAATAACAAAGAATTACTTACGACTGTTCTTAAATCTTTTGAGTTTGTCCAGAGCACTTGATTGCTTGATAACCTCAAAGCAACTTGAAGATGTTAACTTATTATTTGATACCCTGTGCAAATGGTCTTGTTTCAGAATGAGTCCTCACAGCAAAGAAATCTGGACGAGTAAACTCATGTAATTCTGGCTTTAACTGAAGAATTGAGTAGCTGCAGTAACAGAAAGTTCCTTTTCGTGTTATGTGCTTTCTCCTCAGACTGTGGTTGTGAAACTGTGCCATTGTCCTAACTTTGAACTTCTCTGAGCAAAATGCTGACTCTAAGAGGCGTAAATCAAAATTTATGGCAAGTGTAAGTCAGTTTAGCTGAGTAAGGTAAAAGCTTGAAGCTGTAGAGTATGCATCCTTGGGGACAGTCAAAACCCAACTGGACAAGGCCTTGGACAAGCTACACCAGTTGATGCTGCTTTTACAGGAGGATTGGACTAATCGATCTCTAAAGTTCTCTTCCAATCTCAACCATTCTGTGCATCTGTGATTTTTTTTGCTGTATAATTGAATTATTTTTTTTCTCCTGTATGGGAACATGTGAAATTAGACATTGCAGTGTGGCTGGTGTTATACATAAAGGAAATGTGATGAAGATAGGGAAATAAAAAGAATGTAGTTCATTAATAAAGCATGATTACATTTTATTGTCCAACTTCTTTACCTTTGCTAGTTTTCCAAGTTCAAGATATTGAAGGTGCGGTCAATGCTATCCTCTCAGAGTGGCCTTCTGCATACACAGATTACAGACTGTTTAACAGAGTCATATTTGCACGAAGCCCACAACACCTGTTTAACATACAGCCTATTTTAACATACTCAGCCTTGAATCTAAAATACTGCCCTAAAATACTGCCCTAAAGAGGAGGAATGTAACTAAGAAGGTTGATATATGTAATTTATGGAACAGAATGCAAACATTGAAGTTGTCTGAATATGTTTTAATTTGAGGTCTTGATGCTAGTCCATTCATTTTTTTTCTTGAGGCGTTCTGTAACTGCAAGTTTGACAGGTTCCTTGTGAGTTGGATGAATGTCTCAGTGCAAGCAAACACAACTGAAAGAGGGAAATTACAGATTCTGGCTAGTCACTAATCACAGTCATTTTAACATTCCTTCACAGTGTAAATTAGTCTTTCAGGCCACTGGTGTAATTTTTACTCTTGGGCAATTCTTTTTTCTCCAGGATTCTCGGGGGTATTTTAAATGATCTCTTTAGGTAATGTTTACTTTAAGTGTGTGTCAATTAAGTGGGCATTAAAAGGAAGATTTGCACTGTGTCAAATTAGTCCAGGCAAAAAGGAGAATGGCTCTGATAGTGTTTTGTTGTTTCAGAATATTTTAGAATTTGAAAAAGTTACCTTTTTAGACAATTTCTCATATTGAATTCCAGTATTTTAAAGCACATTATACTTTCAAAAAATTGAAATAGTTATGGTTTTTTTTTTTCAAACAATGCTTGTCTGACTTAAGTTTCAACTATATTTCACTTACTGTTCCTGATTCCACATCTAGAGGTGAAATAAGAAGTAGGCACTTCATGGTTTTTCTTCTTTTTCCTGATGTTAAAAGTTCCCCATTCCAAACTTTCCTATCTTTGATATGAGACTGAGGGCAAAATGGGAGGTTATAACAGCACTCATGAGGAAAGAAAAATACACTGTTCAGATGTGTTTCGAATTTATTTTTAATGCCTGGAGTTACAGGATTAGTGCTTATTGTAACCATCTTGCTTCTGGATCTTGGGTGGGTTTCTAGGTTGGGCTTTGTGTGAGAGGTTTGCACCACTGAAGGGTGAGGATTTGTAGTGATTCTTAGATAAAGAGGATGTTTCTTGGCTAAGCTTAAGTTGCTACAACCATGGACCAGCTGGTGTGGTATAGGTCTAGCGCAGGATTAAAAGTTATTAGAAATGTCTTTTCTAATTAGAATGAGAAAAGCCTATGGAGTTGAAATACGGAAGCTAGGAAGAGGTACCTTTCTCCTCTCTTTCAGCGGTTTCTGAATTTTCTGTTATATTTCTGTCAGAATGTCTCATTAACTATGAAACCTGGAGATACATTTAAAAGAAGTTACTACAGAATTTCCAGCCTGTTGCAACAGATTAAGCTCAGACCTTTGCCCGAGAAGGTCTGCCAGGGAGTGCCTAAGACTTTGCTCAGGAAAATGTTAGCTATTGCCAGCAATAGTAGAGTGGTAGGAGGCAGAAGTTAGAGAGAGTGGGGAAAAGGCAAGCCGTTCCTGCAATACCTCTAACAATAACATCTTTCCACAGATCAGCAGCAGTTTTCAAATGCACTTATCCTATCTCTTTTCCTTTTTCTATTATATTAGGGAAAGTGGGAAATCAAGGAAGGAATGAATAGTACAATGTATCCAATCCCTGTAGAACAGAAAATCAGAGTAGAAATGCATACACTTTGAGGAATATAAAATACCTACCTTTCAAAATGAAATAATCAGTTGAAAACAGTCAGTTGGACCAAGATGTGACAGGGGAGAGAGAGAAAACATTTCTTTTGGTCAGATTTCTCTGCATCTTTTAAATATGCAGACCTAGCATAGTCTAGTATCACAATATTTGTTAGAATAAATGAGTGGTTTAAGCTCTACATTTTGCTAACAGTGTTTTATTATTTATTTGTATTTGTTGCATGTGAAGTCATTGCCACTTATGCTGGTGCTTAAGTCTTAGAGCATTCCTTCCAGAACTCGTCTTTAAATAACCTGTGATCCTTAACTGCAGTAAATCTTCAGGTGCTCCTGTGGTCTGGGTGTTCATTTATGTGGCTCATGGAGCTGGATTCTCTCACTGATGTCAAAATTCATGATGGTGATTCATCATGGTAGAATGAGTTACCCTCTATCACTCCTTTGCCTGCTAGGGAGCATATATGAGTTTTAAGCAGCCTTAGTTAGATGAGGCATGTGTGATTCCTTGGTGTTGTGGCATGATTATTCCAACTTGTGTGACAACTCGAGTCTCAGAAACAGGACCAGGTAGTTTTATAAATAATCTCAACCTTTCCACTTTCTGTTTCCATATAACTTGTCCAAAAGAAAGTGAATGTCCCTGGAGAAATGTCCAAAATATTACATTCTATTCTCCCAGCGTCCTATTTTTGATAGTATCAGAAGTGTTTTGTTCTTAATGTACATGGATAAGCTTCCTGCAGACAGACAGCCTCCATTAATGGAGTATTTTTATTTCCTATCTCACTTCCTCTGTAATAGACCATAAGACCAGTAGGTACTGTACCTCAGGTTGTGCTAATTGATAGTACAAAATGGCTTACTGGGCAATAAGAATGCCTGAAGAAGTAACTTTGAAAAGTGCTTTGTCATATAGAGTAGTGATAATTCATGCTCAGTTGTATTAGTTTTCTGTTTTGAGCATTTTAAGTTGCTTAAACAATTACCTGTTTGCAAAAGTGGCCTCTCTTAGTAAGAACCACACATGAATCCCTACAGATATCTGGAGCTGAGTGCACAAAACCAGAGGCAGAAAGCTGTAGGACGTTTCCTATAAGTGTGTCAGAAAGGTTAGGGTCGTGTTAATAAAAGTAGACTATCAGCTACTAAACTGAGTTTTGAATTGCTGATCCATGAGCTGCTTGCGGTCCAGACACTTGAGTTCAAAAAATATTTTGAGAGAATCCCTAAATGATTCTTGCTACTGTAACTACTTGGAATTACTTTTGACTTTTGGATGATTAGCTGTTCTTTAGTACAATGACCTTTGCTCATTGGTGGTGAACAGGGCTGGGCAATAGAACTTTCCTTTGACTTTTAAAAAATATTTTAAGATCAGATCAAAAGTTAATGACTTTTAAAGCTAAGTCACATGTGGGTGATATTTACAATGGAGAAGAACTGGGGTTTTGTTTCCATTTTTGAACCTTTATATCCTTACCTTTTATATGTTATTTACATACAAAGTTAAGAAATGCTTATAGCTGGGCTGAAGAATAAGGAACTTGTATCTTACTCATCAGCCCAGCTATAGGCTGAAGTGATGAAATGAAAATTTTTCTTTGAACAGCACCAGAATTGCTCTGCATACTGTATCACATGGAAATGTTTATTTTGTTCTGATTTTCATTAATGAAAATGCTCTTAAGCCATAATTATATGTTTGCTCCTTCAGTGTGGGAAAATCTCACTATAGAGAAGAATGGCAATTTCATTGTCTGCTTGACATCTACCAAAGAAGAAAAATCAGAGGTTACATAAGCTGTGAAATATTTCTGTCAGAGTGACAATCACTCCATCCATTTATTGCACTGTCATGTCATGTCTCTTCTATAGGTTAATATTTCCTTTGTAATGCATTTTTTACAAAAATGAACCTTAAGATCCTAGATGCAATCCAGATTGAATATATATAAATGAGGAGTACTTTTAAGTATGGAGTATTTTTAAGTGTGGAATTCATCAGTTTTGAGGATTTTAAAAAAATGTTGCTTGAAAAACTGGAAGAGTATAATCAGAGTACAAAGGTACATGATGCCTCCTCCCCCGTAATCAGTAAAATCTCATCAGTAAATGTGTGTATTTATGTCTGATTATATCATGGGAAATTCAAGGTCATGTCAAGCTTAGTGCTAAAAATAGAAATGTAAGAGGAAGCATTTCCCTCGTGCTGTAGTGGGGTTTTTTTTTTCCAACATCCAGTTGGTTTTTTTTTCATTTATTTTCAAGCATACTGTTATGCAAGTCAGGCTTATTTTAAGGTCATAAGTGAAGATAAAAATATCACCATAGTATGCATCCCAAATACAAAGGTTGATCTCCCTAGAGTAGTTTTAGACATCCCTAGAAGTTCTAGTTCTAGAAGAACGAAAGTGAAATAAAAAATAGGGGTTATTTCTTTGACATCAGCTTTAGAACTCAGCAAAACATAGAAGTGTCCGTTGTCCCCAGACTGGCTTTCAGAGAACTCTTCTTTTAGAATTGCAGAGTGGTTTAGGTTGCAAGGGACGTCTTGAGATTCTCTAATTAAATGCCCCTACTCAAAGCAGCATCAACTAGAGCAGGTTGTCCAGGGCCATCTCCATTTTGACTGTCTCCAAGGATGGAGACTTCACAACCTCTCTGGGTAACCTACTCCAGTGTTCAACCACCCTCAGAGTGGCTGAGTAGGAGGAACTAAACCTAAATAAAATATTGGAAGTTGGTCTACCACCTACATATCTTTTGACAAAAGAAAGGCAATTCTGTACCTCTTAGCATATATTTGTAGCAAAGTTGTGTTAGTTTTGCAGTTGTACACTAATGTGCAGATCGAACTGTGTGTATGGCAACTATATGCAATCAGTAGATTGACTTAAGTTAAATGGTCTTACAAGCAGCCATTCCTCTTGTGCCCTGTTTACATCAATGGTAAAAAAGTTCAGTATTTAAGTATTGTTTGAGTGATATTTCTAATATTTTTTAATTTTTCGTCTCTCTCCAACTTGGCCTTGGTTTATTAGTTACAGGAAGTTGAGTTTAATTTCCAAAAAGCACCCAACTTTGCTGTTTATTTGAACTTTATGTCATTATCTGAACTTTCCAGGTATCTTGAGATTGGATAGTTGTACCATGAACTTGATGAGAATAAGCTTGTGTGGAATTCCTTAAGATTTAATATTTTTGGCTTCTAATGGTGCAACATTGATCTTGAGCACTGTATTATTAATTTGAAATTATAGTGATTCATTTTATAAGTTGTATGTACTAACAGAATTTTCAGGGTCTGAAAGAGAAATAGAGAGAAAGAGCAAGTCTTCTAGATGAGTTGCAAAGTCTTCGGATAAGCTAGTTTTCTATGATGGGGAAAGTATCACCTATTCATTAATACCTTAAAAGGAGAAAAATAAAGATTATAGTCATTTTTAGAAAACCTCTGCAACGTCTGCTCTGTGCTTCTTCCGTGAATCAGTTCTTTTGGAAAGCTTCAGGATCTCCGTAATATGCGAATGCTGTGGGGCTGACTTGTGTGGCCTCACACAGAAGGGAGGTTCTGAAACACCCCAGGGGAGGGACTTGGCCAGGGACCTCTTTGTGTGGTTCTGTTGTTCAAGAAAAGATTGAGCAATCTCAGTGTTGTTGAAGGGAGAGATGCTGAGCAGAGTACTAAATTGCTAACGTGCGTTATAACTTGTGTGGTACAACTTTGTGGAAAAATTGATAGCAGTGAAGAAAACCCACTGACCTCCCTGTGGGGACTGGGCATGTGATAGACAGAAATCTGGCAGAGCAAGGGTGGTGGGATCTGATAAAGGCCACAGCAATCTCTGTCTCTCTCCCCTCAGCTCCCCTTCTCCTTCAGTAGTACAACTGCAGGTGTGTAGAGTCTTATGTCAGTTCTAGGGAGCAACTCACCCTTTGTGGTCAGGGTTGTGGTAATGAACTTCAGGAATGGGCTTAGGAGCATATTCTTGCTCCGAAGTCAATGCCTCTCTGAAGGCACTGAAAGTCTTTTTTATGGTTTGTTCTTGTCTGGCTATAAATATAATGGAGAAGAATTGAAACTAAACCAAATACTGTTTTGATTTTACAATTTAAGGGATGCAAAACTTCTTGTGTTACACATGCAAAAATTACACAGGGACATAAAAAAAAAAAAAGAAAAAGAGCAACTTCGTAATTTAATTTAAGTGCATTTTTAACAGCATGTGCTTGTCGGTCAGCACATTCTGGTTTAGATAAACACTGTGCTGGCAAATAGTGAGTGACAAGGAGTGGCCAGTTAGCATTTAGCATGTAATCACTGAATGAGTCATGAAACCAATATTATAATAATTATGCCACTATGAGATCAGGTTTGCAAAGCCCCACATTTGCAAATATACAAGTCAGTGACTGAGAAGGTTTGTTGGGTTTTTTTTTTTTGTTTTTTGTTTTTTTTTTTTTTTTCAATTTAAGCAAATTGCAAAAAGGCACCTGAAAATAAATCAGGCACACTGAAATGGGAGATGATAAAATGCAAGAGCCTCCTAGCTGTAGATGGTAGACATGCTGGCTATTGGTTTTGTGGGTGATTTATGATACAATGAAAAATACCTGTTGTATTTTGTGGTTACAAACATGTTGATAAGGGTGCAAGGCCAAGCTATGATTTTCCAGATGTTTGTGCCATCCTGGCAGTGCAAAAAATCCAGAAGTCTCTTATATAAGCAATCGAACTTTTCTTGCTATGAGGAAAACCCCTTAATGGTAATAGCCAACAAGCCCCATTACGTGGTTGTATACGATGCCAGTCTGCAATACATAATTGTATATGATGAATGTAAAAGGGTGTGTTTAAAGGACTCATGGGCAGGAAGAAGAGACAGTCAAGATCCTCAGGGCTGGGAGGCGTAGATGACCTTTCCGTTATGGTGGTTCAAGAACATCCTATCAGGATTTGATCCTTAGCACTGTATTTTTGTAATCACAGATCATCACATTGTGTGTAATGCCCTAAGAAATGTCCCAATAGAATAATTGACTCTGTTTCCAGCTTGACCGATAACATAAAATCCTAGATATTTGAAAAGAGAAGTTTGCTCATCCAGCCTGAAACTTTATGCTTGGGTCTGTGTATATGTAGGAGAGCTTTTGATATGTATTTTGATTTTTCTTTGAACAGGTGTTTTCAGAATTTGCCTGTTGCTGTTCAGAATCCAACTCTGATTTAATTTGTGGGAATTACAAAGATGAAAAAAGGAGAAAAATGTAAAAGCCTCCTTATTCACATGGCTATTATTATCCAAATTTAAAAAAAATCTGATGATGTGGGAGTTGGATTTAAAACCTGTGCTCCCCTAATATTTCAGTTTCATTTCCTATATGTAGGTAAACCTCTTAATTTCTGAATTACGCCAATTCTTTATGCTCTAGTCATTCCCAATGCACATTTTCAATATTTAGTGATCCACATGTGTAAAAAAAATGTTGCATGTTTTTAGAAACATTGAAAATCCATTTGCATGTCATTTAAAGTTGGGATGGCTTCTCTGTACCTAATTGTCATCTCTGAAGGATATGTCAGATATAGAGCAACTAATGCTAAGCAGGTATGTTGTTAGATATGAAATCAAAATTAGGCATTCTGGTTTAATCCTCTTTTTTTTTCATATTTGGTTGAATGCAAGTAGTGTCTGTTTATAATGAAGTAATTAGATCTAGAGAACTACTTATTCCCTTCACTAAATCATATTTGTCAAAACAGAATCATTTATGTAGTAATTAATTGTGATATTACATATAGTGGGCTGTTATTTTGATTGAGAAATAAGCCTTTCGAGCAGATGCACTCTTGCTGAGAAAACAGTTTCCTTTTGGATCCGTAAGTAAGGCACATGTGGAAAAAATAATGTAGAAAAGACTCACAAAACTATTGTTATTTAGTAAGTTCTGTTTTCAAAGAGGAAAAGCAAATTAACTGGCTGCATCTTTGCTTGTTTAATCAAGGATTTCATGGCATCTTGGCCAGCGGGTCAAGTGCCTGTCATTTTTTCTTTATCTTAATTCAGCAAAACCCAAAAACATGGTGTCAAGCAACAAATTACTGTTAGAAAAGTGACATATGCTTGGAGCAGTGTATGCACTGTATTATTTGCAGTTTGTGGTAATGTTTCATGACTGATGATTAATTGCGTAGGCAAAGGGTTATCAAAGGAAGCAGTAACTCAAGTGGCAGTAGTTTTTGTTTCTTTTCCAAAAATTGCATATAATTGCATATAGTTGGGAATGCTGTCATAGTTATGCATTGATTGCAAGCATTAAAACTCCACTTAAGTTAATGAGCACAATTTTTGAAGATTATAATCCCAAGAACTGCCATTATTTCTGCCATTTGGAATAAATACATGTATCCATACAGTGAGAATAAGTTCTAAACTAGAGAAAGTTCATCAAGGAAGGAATTCAGAAGCAGCCTGTAGCACTACACCAGTTTCTACTACTCAAGAATATGACTCATGTTTTTTTAAAATGTATTTTCTTTGGGGCAATCCATAATTTAAGGAATAGTTGATTGGTAGGTATGAATGAATCTGGTTAAAAATAACATAAAGTTAAGATGAAACTGTAAAAATATTCTTGGAATAAAGTGTCTCCCTGCAGCTTCTAGGGAAGCAGGAACTGGTGAAGGAGGCGCTCCAGTAAATAGCAGAGTGAAAATGCTTCTCCAGCATCAGTCATTTGGTTAGTCATCCAGGCTACTTTGTTCTTTTGGTCTGGGTTCATTTTCACATGTGCTATAAGCCAGCTGCTATAAAAGCAGACTTAATTGTTTTGCTTCCCTCTTTGGTCAAGGCTTTCCCTTAACTTCTCAGGCCTGGAGGGTGTGCCTCACTTACAATCCGCACATTTTCTGGTGACAGTTAACCCCCTCCTCTGATCCAGTGAGAGGGAGAAAGCAAGTTTATTTTGTCGTTTATGGCAAGTTTTCGTTCTGCTGCCTGTCACTCTTCTTGACCAAGCAGAGTGGAGAGGCTGGCTTTCCAGAATGTGGGTTGATTTATGCCATGTGTTTGAAGTTTAGAAATTATAGCTGGCTTTCTTCAATGCCTGATTTTCCCTTTCCAGGAATCTCATTTCATAGAAGGAAGCTATTATTTCTTGTGAGGTTTCCTCCTAGTTTCAAATAATAAGGAGATCAGAATAAGAACAGTAGAGACTTTCATGTCTGGTTCAAAACCACATGCCATTACAGTCTGAAATTTCTTCTTCCAATTTTAGGAAACTTTACTTTTGTTCCTAAGGGATATAAGGGCTTCTCCTTTCCCTATAATACAAACAAGGAAAAAAAAAGTGGTGCTATCAAAGTATTTAGAGGTGTTCTAGTTGTGAAATAGTCCTGAGAACATAATGGCAGTTATTTACTTGGCTGGGAAGGTGAAGAAAAAGAAAGAATAGTGACTGTAGAAAAAAATAAAAACATATGAGCAAGCCTTTCCCAAGATAATTCTCAGATCATAATCCTCTCTGTGAAAGGAGAGGCTAGTTTGCTGAAAGACAAAGAAATGCTGAGCTAATCAGCCATAAATGTAGCCTAATAATGTATGAATATTGCCTTAATACTTACTTTAGGTCAAACTTTAAAACAAGTCTTCTCAAAATTCAGACTGAGACTAAGGAAACTTGAGAAGTTATTGAAATTTGTTAATAAAATGATTTGTGTAGCTCTCTTTCCAACTTTTTTATTTATCATATTGTAAACTTATGAAGGTTTTTTTGTTCAGGTTTTAGGTTTTTGTTGTTGTTTTAGCATCTTTGAAGTAATTTTGAAGTGTGGAAAACTATTAGATTGGCTGTTTTTCAAAACAGAAGTTTTACCTTTGACTATGAAATGATGATGATTGGTCAGAAGGAATGGGGCAAACTGCAGAACTCATGTCAGAATATTTTATCCAGACTACAACAGGAGATACTTACTGGGATGTGAACATAATCTGGGATTTAGTGATACATTCAGTTGAACCACCATTCCCATTTAATTTGGAATATTCAAATACTTTGTTCAGTCACTTTTACTTTTAGATGGTGAAGAGGTAAATACAAACCAATTAGTCTTTTTTAAATCAGTGATTATAAACCTGTTGTTTGGCCTGCATGCAAACGAATGAGCTACTTTGCTTTAAAGCCTTTTAAAACTATGTAATCCTGGGAAGCTGGAGCCTGCAATTTTCTGTATATTTTGCTTTAATAATGACTAATGAATTCTAGCTGTGGTGAAGCAGCTTGTCTTGTGTAAGCAAGATATCTTAATATAAACAGCTCACTTTTCTCATTAAAGTAATTATTGAATCAAAGCCAAAGCAATCATTTCAAAATGTTGCAGTTTTGCTCGGGAGTGCTGTTCAGAATCAGTGTAGCAAAGCACTGAAACATATTTATGAATGAATTCTCAAAAAAACGTTTGGAGACTGCCCATAGAATCCTTACAGGTGTAAGGCCATTTGAGCAGAATTTGTACGTTTCTTTGCAAGCTCTGTTCTTCCTTTGGCGGTCCCCTTTAGTTTCTTGAGGCAGAGATCCTGGAGGTCCATGCAGCTAGAAAAGCTTCCTGCTGCCTACTCAATTTGATGATTCTGCCTCTTCAGCTGGGATGCAGAGCAAACTGCAACAATTCAGGTAAAATTACCTTAGGTGTTGAATTCAGACAACTTTGGCAGGAGAACATCACTGTGAGGGATGGATATCAGTTGGATACTGATGTTTTTAAGATCCAGCCATGTAATTTCCACAGGACCCTAGCAAATATGTATCTTTAAAATTACATGAAAAGAAGGTTGAGGACACAGATGGAACAGACTCTTTCACTGCTCTCCTTCTCTCATAGTTTTCCAGCTCAAGTTTCTGTGCCATTTTATTTAAACCTCTGTTTAATTTCTATAACAATAAAAAGCTATGCTTCTCCATACAAGAAACAAAACAGCTTACTCCTTGACAACAGAAATCAGCCTTCACAAAGCACACAGCTAGTTCAACAACTAACACACAACAAAGCATGCAATTAGTTGCAATTTTCAGATTTATAAGCAATATTAAAAGAGATATTATTAAAACTAGTCTTATACAGAAAAAAACAAGGATGTTCACGAGCAAGGAGGGTTCAGTCTTTGAAATACCCAAACTTGTTCTGTCATTCAGTGCTCTCTTCTTTTAAATGAAAGTGCTGGGTAAGCACCGCTTCTCAGTTGTATGTGGGAAGGCTTATCTAGATTGTGCTGTTTACGACATTATAATTGGAGTAAGACATGATCAAGATAAATATGAATTGTATGGGTAATAGAATGCAATAAATATCTTGAAGACCTTTGCCATCCTTTAAACATCATTTATGTGTACTGCTGAAAGCCTAATGAAGGCAAAAGTAAATATCCTGGGTTACAGTATGCAAGTAACTTCATGGATTGTCTGCAGCACAGAAGGGTGAAAACTCTAAAATAATGCAGAAAAGTGTAGCAAACACCCACAGCTGGTACCTGACAAGGGAAAAATTAAAAGAGAAATTAAATGCAAATTATAAACAGCAAGGCGGGGGTGTGTGTGTGTGAAATAGCTTATGATATAGGTAATGATTTCTCCATTCACTAGACTCTTCAGTTCAAGACTTGATTTTTTTTTTTATTTTTTTTTTTTTTCTGGCAGAATTCGTTTTTTTCTTGTTAAGACGATAAAACTACATGGTAGTCAACCATGGAAATATGTTACTGATCAGTTTGCCTTAAGTGCTAGTCCGTAAACTGCAGCAATGAACAGCTGATTCTTGTAGACCTCTGTTGCCTGTGCACCTTCATGGAGGGTGGATGGCAGATCTTGGTTAACTTTCTTAGCTGCTATAAGCTATATTAATGAATCAGAATTCTTATGTTACTTAAATCTGAAATCTCTTCACATTGTGTTGCATCTTAGAAATCTGAAGAAACATTACTTCTTCAAAACTCAGATTCAGTCAGATTTCTCCCAGAGAGCGTCTACAGTGATCCTGTTATTGTTACAGAAAGTGAGGAATCAGAACAATGTGCTTGAAATGTCATTGAGATGTTTAAGGAGAAATGAAGTGTGAAAGTCAGCACAGGACTGGGTACTTGCAATGCACCCACACGGCCTTGCCATGGTAGAGATGTGTATCAGGGTTTGTTTTGTGAGGCTTCGTAGACCAAAATACGTACCATTGTGTTGACAGTGCTAGGTAACTGGTGAAAAGCAGTATCTGCTGTCCTAGTTCAAACAGGTCATTATTATCCATGAACAAATATGAAGCTGACAATTAGTGACTGCTAAGCTTCCTTTTAGTTATTCTCTTGGACAGAATCCTAAAGACACTACATTACCAGTGCAGAAACGGAGTCTTGGGGATTGTTTTAAGAGCTGAAGACTCCCTCCCTTAACTTACTTCCTCCTTTATCAGACACACAGCTGATTAGATAGGAAAGCATGCTGGCTGGCGCCTTCCCATCCCGCTTGTTTTTGTACCTCACTGCTGTGTAGTGCTGGGTCATGTTCCTATTCATTTTTCATGACCTTTCCTCATTACACCCTTTTTAATTGCAGCTTGTTTCTGTGACCTTGGAGTCCTACAGGCCAATCCAAAAGATCAGGCACTGTGTTTTTAAGTTACCTTCTGAAAAGGTTGGAAACACTAGGACATTTTTCAGCAAAGAATTTTGTGTGTGTGTGTAGCTTTTACTTTCTTATCATATAATATTTGGCTCAGTGCTGTAGACTGTTTTTCCAGCATGGTAGCAACTTCATGAATTCTGATGTTGAATGATTCTTGTTTACAAATGTTTTATATTTGGTATATGTGTGGCTGGTTTATAAAAACCTGGATAATCAACTAATATTGCATAAATATCTGTCTTTATTTCATAGGTTTTCAGTTCCACTGCTTTGCTGTTTGTTTCTACACTGACTTTCTGTGTTTCTGCCTCTCTAAAAGTGCAGTTGTAGTGGCTTTGAACTCACGCTGGTTTATTGCAGCCACAAACAGATTAGACCATGTGCTGAACATATGCTATAGGCAATAAACTGAATTAAAAGTATACCTATATACCTTTTGATATGCTTTACAGTATTTAGATACCCTTGAATAGATATTTTATTTTGATTGTTGGATTTGTTAAATGTTTTATTCACAAGTTCCCTATACAAACTTTCAGTTGGTACTCAAGTAGTTTAAAAAGTGTTGCGATCCTTTATTGATGAGTAAATGGATTATTACTCATTAAAACTACTTCCTTCCCATCTAAAACCATCTTCCTATCAGGTTCAGAGCCAAAAAAGGAAGATGTGGAAATTGTACAGTATGTTTTGAGAAAATATGAAGTATGTCTACCTGTGTAAGAGTACAAGAACAAATTGTTATAGATCTGTTCTCCCTGTAGTCTAAGTGGGACGGATGTGAGGCACTTCTGGCCAGGAGTTGTGTAACCTAATTTGTGTGGCACCGAGCCTGAGTTAACATACCTTGCCTCTCAGCATCCAGTTAATGCTGCTGCATGGCTTCCGGATCGGAGCTTTCTCAGACCTGGTGAGCTGGGTGGAGCGGATACACAATTGTCCATACACAGTCATGTAAACGTGCGCTTACTGCTCCCTGAAAGGCACTGAGAGCTGAGGTATGAGCATTCTGTGTACAGACAGTTACAAGCCTTATAAAAGCATTGTCTTTGGGTTACAATTTTTATGTTGGGGCCTCGTATGAGGTATAACCTTTAGTGGTCTGATGCTTGGATACATTGGGTTCTTACAGCTCTCCCTAAAGGGAAACAAAAGAAAATTAGAAGATGGAAAATCTGGATTCATCCAGATGCCTACATTTGGATATAAGATGCCTTACCGTAGGCATTTAAACCTGTCAATTCTGATGCTGGTGTCTTTTATTATAAAGTCCTGTACTGGATGCAGAGGCAGATTCACCCTTGATGTAAATGGGAGGGTTCTTGGAGCTAAATGTCCTCTTTATTTGGTATCCAAGCCTCAGAGGCAAATTAGACTTCTTTGTACTTCACCAATGGTGCTTCCTTTCCATATCTCCTCTTGCTTGCCTAGCGCATCTGCAGAAGGAAAGTGGCCAGGATGTTCCAGCACCTCTTTGTGGAGCTTCAGTTCTTGGGAGCCATTGACCGCTGTTGTAAATCAGAACAGTCTTGGGGTTGAAGTGAAGGACAGTGGTCACAAGATACAGGCATGCAAATGTGTTCATTCTGTGTGGCTCCACTTTCTGATGGCAACAGTACTTTACATCATAATAACATGAGTAGTAGAGTACCTAATTGTAAAATTCCTTTGAATAAAATCTTGCTGCTCGGTGTTCATTAAAAAAGATAGGTTTTTTCCCCCCAAAATGAATTCAAGTATATTTGAAAAGCAGAACTTTCATTTAGAAACATGCAGAACTCCAGCATAATTTAAAATATTGCTTCTGTTAGCTGTAGCTTGACTTTCATGTGGTGGTTGGAAAGGTAGTACTTCTTTTCTAGAAGGACGTGTTCTTTTTCTTAAAAAAAGTAGATGAATGTGGGCTTTCAACACTAATAACTAGTGCTGAGAGAAGGATTTTTCTGTGGTCAATTACTTTGGAATGAAACATGGTTTTTAAGTTTCTCAGAGGATTCACTCTAACAGGGTAAGCAACTGAAGTCAGACCTAACATTTATGCCTGTCAGCCTTTACACTGCCACATTGTTAAATATCAGTATATTGTATATTTCAAGTTTGTTTCTTAAAATAATATTGACTCTTATTACAGTACATGTGTTAAGCACCTGCTGGCCCCAAAAGATTCAATTCCACTGACTCAGAGGTTTAGTTATGTCAGTGGCAAAACAATCTTTTGTCTTATAGCTAAAACACAAATACAAAATTACAGGAAGAATTTTGAAGAGAACTTAGGATTTATAAAAATATACTGCTTTTGAAAATCGCTCTGAAAAGATGAAAAGAAAATTATTTAAAAGAAATGGAATTGTATGTTCTGTTAACCCTTCATTGCTTCCTTTGCAACTTGAAAAACCTATTAAAGCTGACTAACAACAACAAATTTGGTTCAACTGCCATCCGTTCAAGGTCTTCCACTGACTCCCTTAGGCACTGACGCAGAATTAAGCATTCAAAGAACACGATTTGTGCTTAGAAAGTATTTTTTTTATAATTAATTACAGAAACCTAATAAAAACGTGTAATTTTTCTGGCAGGAGATCTCACTTTTTGAAGTGCTAGGTAACTAAGGGAAGTAAGTCATGTTTGATAAATCTGATTCTTTTTCATTTTTGCAAAAAGAATGTGAAAAATATACCTCTTTCTTTAACTTCTCTTAAAACATATGATTTAGTGCAAGTCAAGTTTATGTCAAGCAAGAGACAGTATCTGTTTTGAGGAGATGAAAGCCTCACTCATTGTAATGACATTGTAGAACAGGCTAAAAAATGAGTAATTACCTACTGCTTATGATGCTACCCAATGGTAACCACTGTACCAGGGGATAATCCAAACAAAGCCTTCCTCCTCATTCCTGGAAACAGCTCCCATTGTTCTTGTTCTGACTGCCTCTGATGATGTAAGGGGCAGTAACACTTTTCATGCTAAATGTTTCCGAGAGTCCTACATTTGTGAAACAGACTGGAAAGGTAATAAGAAAGTCAAAAGAAGTTTTGAGTATTTTCTTGCCCAATCCCTGAGCATGGCTCAGCACACCTCCTGTGTGATCCCTTTTAAGAATTAAAACTATGTTTGATCTCTGCAGAAGACATAAATATACAGTCTAAGAAGAGTGGGCTGGACGTTTGCAACAGCAGGACCTGAGAGAAATTTCCTTTAAGTGAGTGGGCTGTATGAATATGATTTGTTTATTCAGCTCATACACAGACTGATTTATTTTTTTAACAGTCAATATGAAAACAATTTATTTTAATATGCAACAAAAGAGGCAAATTTGTTTCTGGTCAAATCTTAATGTTTTGTTCAACTTCTATATTTTTCTTAATGCCAGTTTCAGCCAGCTGTAATAAAAATGAAGAGGTTGCTCAAAACCAACCAGGCAGGATTGTGTCCTTCTGTCTGCAACATCATAAATAAGCAGTTGATGGAATGGTTGGGGCACCTGAGATTCGGTGTCTGCATTAGAACTCATGATTTCATGCTTTGGTGTAATTAATGTTTTTGTATTTTATCTAAAATAGAATAATTTCTGCAGAAGGGAGTGCTTTTTTATAGGTACTGTAGAGTATAAGAATCTCCTATAGGAGACCATGGAATCAAGAGGACCTTTTGCTTGAAATATTTATTCTGACTCATGCACAGAGAGGCGCTGACCCTAATTCCCAAATATCTTGCTGTGCCATTTGAGCTCTCAACTATAAGGTGGAAGTTGAACAGCAACACTTTGCTTTCTTTTTTTTTTTTTTTTAACTGGTTTTGTGAACTTAGTCCTTCAAAATGAGACCCATTTCAACACTTTTCCCCCACTCCTTGTCTCCTCTCCTCCCCTCTTTCTTCCTTCTCCCCTCTTTTCTTTATGTCTTTCTTCCTATTTAGCAAATAAACATCAAATACATTAATATTTTCAGTTAAATTTTTGGCCTTCAAAAATTTGTACTCAGTTATAAAATTATCATGAGAAGCTGCATATAAGCATCTTTTATGGGTATTATATACCCATACCCAATAGTTATATTGATTTCATAAAGACAGGGTTTGTAGGCAGAGTTGTCTTTCTCTTTTATTATTTAATTTCTCTTTTTTATTTATTTTGTTTTATTATTTTGTAGTCAATTTCCACCAATAAAAGTGGTCACTGATATACAATGCAAATTACCTATTGTTCAGATTTTAAGCAGTACAAGATTTAATTGATTAATTTCATTGAAATGGATGAAACTAATAACAACATTAAAATGTTGTTTGCTTTTCAGTATTAGATGCTTAATTAGTAATTTGGCAGATATGACAAGTAGGGAGGGTATTTCCTGATGGTTGACAATTCATTGAGTTGAGCGCCAACAGCAAATCTAAAATCCCTTAACTGCCATTAATTAATTACCAGGAAATACCTGGCTCGGGTGGAGTGGATCATTATACTTCTATTCCATGTAAAACTGTGAAGGGTGAGATGAAATCAAAATAACGCACAGAGTGGAACTCTGTATATGCACTGTAGTTATCCAGTGATACAAATAGGCCATCATAGATGTCCTATGCACAAGCATAGCTCAGAGACACAAAACCAGAACTCCAAGGTGCCTTTAAGTTTAGAACTGCAGTGGGTATAACCAGGATATATGTTTACAATGGAATAGCTTTTTCTAAAATGTACAAGTGAACAATGAAAATGTCTCCTGAAGACTGCCTTCTAACCCATGTTCTTTAAAGATTATATTTTATATTCATATTTGAGAATGGTTTTGCTTGTTAGTACTTTAAAGCAAAGGTATTTATTCACACAGGATAAATTACATTACAAAAACTGTTGCAAGATATCAGGATTGCTAAAGTGTGTTTACAAGCTTTCTTCTGTTATTTTAGGTTACAGTCTACACTTACTCATTTATTGCTGTGAATTGCTTTACTAATAAAGATGAAAGTATAGATAGTCCTTGGTAGCAAATCATGCCTATTTCACTCAAATTATACCATTATTTTCCAATATTTCAAAGGAAAAGGGAGGGAAAAAAAAAATTCCCCCCCCCCCAACACTCCCTCTCCTGAGACCTCCAGGTAATCATTAACCAAGAGAAATCTTAATTTTTATTAAATTAGAATCCTTTGTCTAAGGCACGAGGAAGGTATGATTTAGAGACTTTACAATCCTAAAATAGCAGAGATGTATTACAGTTGTTTCTGCTTATACAAGTCCAAGTCAGATGAGGACCAAATCCAGACAGCTAGTTTTAGTTTCCTTATAATGAGCATAGCCATTCTTCTAGTGACGATAAACACAGGTAA
The DNA here is from genome assembly GCA_013397275.1 of Burhinus bistriatus. NCBI lineage: Eukaryota > Metazoa > Chordata > Aves > Charadriiformes > Burhinidae > Burhinus > Burhinus bistriatus. Next base: position 70,433 of record VYXH01003071.1, read on the forward strand.
ATAAAAATGGATACAGGTGCATTTTATATTATCTCAGACTGTGCAGAGATTTTTCTTCTGTTTTTGTGGATGGTTTTGTTGGCTAGCTTAGCTTTTCAAAGTAGGTTATAATTTACTATTTTTTAAAATTGTTTTTACCGGTTTATGTTGTAACTTTCAGAAGAGCTTTCCTCTCCCCTCCTTCAATAGTAATATAGAGTTATATTTGGAATGTACTTACATGCACACAGCCAAAGTTCAGCATTTCAAATGCTTTGGGAGCCCAAACCTATTTCAAGCTAGAATGATAAAGATTGTTAAAGAGAAGAAACATTGTTGTCCCCTGACACATTTCAAAAGAGGAGAGAGTATATATGAAGTTATATCGGTCATTTTATCATTTCAATTTTTTAAACTGCCCATTAGTATATACAAACTTGTCTTAAATACAAGAAATCCAGGAGTGTAATTTAGACAACAGGGACATTCTAAATCCTTAGGACTTTCACTTGAATTTTTATTAAGTAAAATTAGAATTTGGTGAGGATTTTGTGAGATCACTTCATGTACACCAAAACTCTTTGTACTATTCAGAAGCAGATTGACAGAACATCCGAATTTGCCTTGATCAAGGAACAGTTCTCCCACTGTTCTTCACCTGGATGTGCAATAATATTTTTTTTCACATCCTGATATCATCAACACCTGGTGCTTGAACCCTACAATTTTTCCATCGTTGGACTTTTGACATAATGCATGTGGAGAGATAGGAAAGTTATTTTAGGCACTGGTGCAGGAGGTGGACATACAAATGGAATGCAGAAAGAAGGGGGGAACTGTAGGAAGTGTATAGCAAAATAGTTCATTTCCTTATATTTATGAAATGAATGAGTTCCACACATTATTTTTGACCAGAATTGTGTTACATTTTTTGAAGAACCCTTGAGAATCAGTAGATAACTCATTGAGCCACTGGAACCTTGCCTTTTAGTTAATAAAATAATTCAGTTTTGTTTTTTCCAGGATGCTGTGTGTCAGCAAAATTTTACCATGTTTAGGAAGAAATGGAATTCTAATGTATCTTAAAAAACCTAAAGACTGCTACTGTTATTCAATGGCTAGTTGTTTAAATTTGAACAGTGTTTCCATGGGACAGGAAAAAAGTACTGATAAGAAACAATGTAGTCTAATGGTAAAGATCTTACGATTGTGAGCTTTCCAGTGATCATTCCAATAATTCACGTACTTTCATAACAGAACAAGATATCTTGTACTTATAAAAGAAGGGTGGATATTACTGCATAAACTACACACAATGCCTTTCAAGCTTTTTGTTTAGATGCTGTTTAAATATGCAGCTCAAATCCCACTATCATTGAAGTAAGTGATACAACTTCAAAGAGAGCAAGAACACACCCACTTTATCTGATCTAGTAGAGATACAATGGGACAATGAATACAAGAACATTTTTATTCTTTCAGATATAAACTTAAGGATAAGAAAGGAATGCATTGTATTGCTCTGTTTTCCCTGTGGGACACACCTACTAAATATTGTAGTATATTTTTTTAATGAAGATGAAATTGTAGATTTTGTTTGCAACCAGTTCCCATTCACAAGATTCAGCCATATGTCTTTTTAACTAGATGTTTAAATTACATTTCTGTTGAAAAAGCTGATGTTATATGGCCTAAAACTCGGAGCTACTGATATGCTAGCCCTGTCCTAAATCTTAGACTTACCAAAGGGGTTAATATGATACCATTACTAGATAACCAGTTAATTTGTGGCAGCCGCATTTAGAAGTTCAGACATATAGACAAAAAAGGATCTTAAATGTTCTGATACTAATTGCAAGACATTCTTAATGAGAAAAACTGACCAAATATTTGAAATTTAGTCTCTCTTTACCAGCACAGTTATCTTTCATAGAAATGCAGGGAGAGTCCCATTAGAGATAAAAAATTATTAATTGTTTATATGAACTAAAGGCAAATGATTGATACTATGGTATGCATTACAGAAAAGTATGTCCTTCAAGTTTCTTGTAGGTCGTACTTTTTTTTTCTTTTTAATCTTTCCTTATTCAAAGACTCTTTGGACCTAGTCAGAGTAGTTATGCTATCCCCTGATTATTTGGTTCCATTTTGTTTTATTCCTTTTATGCAGTGTAAAAACCCGATACTCTCCTTAATGTATAGTGCTCAGATACTCTGCCGATGTCCTTAAGGACAATTCCATTGGCTTTGTGGCTTTGTAATTAAATAAAAAAACCTGAATTTATTCAGGCAGTAAGATGTATTTACTCTTTTTGAAAAAGAAAAGTTACATAACCTCTTGTTAAGTCTTTCTTCAAATAGATAGATAAGAATATGGATGTTTTACAAGCCTCTGACACACATCTGTTCTGCCAAACTGTTGTTTCACACAGCAAGAAGTGAAGCACTAACAAGTTTGCACAATGATGTACTTGGCTATGACTTAATAAAATCCATTTTGAACACTGTGAGACTTTGAGGGTAGAAATGGTATGTAGAAATATACGCTTTGTAACTTACCCGGTGCAATGATACGAGCTACTGTTGTAGGAATAATAGTTCTTGCTGAGACAAGGAACAGGAAAAGGTTCTAAAATTGCTGATGGGAGTCTTGGAATTATATTTCTTACAGATTTCTTTGGTCATCTTGGCATTTTATTTCATTATTGCACTGAAACTTACTAGGAAATTAGATAATACATGGATTTTATTTATTATACCCATTGTAATATAATTAAGTCTGTATCTGATTCAATTTGCAAATATAAAATATTTTTTATGTTATTTCAGTTCAGCAAGACATTGAAGTGTGGGGGAGTGAATATGAGAATATTACTTTCATTTTTTATATGTAATGTTATGCAGTAACTTTCCCATTATATTGATCGTACATTTAACTTGGAGCAAATTACCCTGGCATTTAAATGAGTCTCTGGATGTGAAGCTTTCAAGGTGTTTTTTTTAAACTTTAATAAAAATCTTTACTAGGATGTTCTTTTCACCAGTATCACATGTTCCCTTAGATGCTGTGTAAGTCTTTATTCTCTAGCATAAATGATGATAAATGTAGTAAAATACTTGTTTTTCTTTTAATCATTGGTTAAGACATATTCTATTCAAAAGACACATATTTAGAGTATGTTTCTTGAATGAAGACATTTTTATGAGGCTTATTTTTAGACCAGTGCTTTGATGTCTATATGATAGAACCTCTGCTGGTGTAAATCAGTGGAAATATCTAAGATGGCATCCTCTGGTGATCTAACACTAGGACCTCCTCCCACATCTCTTGAATATCACAGAATAAGGGTAATCACACTTTTAAAAGACTTATCTAACTTGACACCTCAGCCCTTCACATTTACCCATTATGCCTTCTCCGCTGTAACTTGTGCAAAATAATGATGTTACACAGGCATGAGAAATTAAACCTTTGCCTGTGTCGTCTGTGTCGTGGCTTTTCCCTTGTTTCATCCATAGGTGACAAATGTATGTCATATATATCCAAGGTAATCTAAGGTGCAGGAAATGTGATATTTGATCCAATGTATCTCACTTGAATGCCAAATTTTAGCTGATAGTTACTTTTATGGTTTTGCTGTTTTTATTGAAATCTATAGTGTTTTCAAGTCACATGTAAACTTAAGGCTAAGAAAAGAATGTATTGTATTGTTCTGTCACAGAATAATCAGAACACAATGGGAATATATGAGTGTAATTGTAGGAGAAAAACTTTTAGCTTCAGCACCTTTACTACTGCCAAAACAAGTAAGACAGCACACAGCTCAGAATTCATATCTTGCGGTGTTCGCAGGGCTAGCAGTCATGGGATAAAAGCTGTGTTGTTTTCACCAGTAAACCAGACAACTTTAATGTATGTATCATTGGCACATGTTGTCAAGACAATTTCAAGGCATTTCCTCACACTAAAAAAAATAGTATAATACTTTACTGAATTCAATTCAGCCTACTATTTTTATGATTATTATATAAAGTACTAATTATGAAAAAAAAGTTTCTGTGACATGAAATAATTTGCTGTTGTACTTGACTTGCATATTTTAAATACCTTTTTCATTAATCTGCCTTTTTTACTGATTTTCAATTCAGCTGTCTTTATCATTTACTATTCATAACTTTCTTTTTTGCCTGAAGAGACTGTCCTTGCTTTAGAGACAGCAGCAGTTGTCTGGTATTAATTCTAACTTTTAAACAAAGCTGAGTGGTAGCCTTTCTGCTACAAAAATTTTATCAGTATATTTATTTTACGTGGTAAGAAAGCTTCAGGCTTAATCTGAAGATGTATCCTGCAGGATTATGTGTATGCATATGCACAGCAAAGTTAATCCTACTGGAAATAAAAAAAAAAACAAATGCAAGTCTTCCCATCTCTACGTTAGTCTGTACAGCTTAAAGCAAAAATTTACACTGAAATTTCTGAGAAGGTATAAAGTATTTAGATTTTTCCCTTTTAATATTAGCTACATGTGTAAGGGCTAGACTAAGGGGCTGGTTTTGTCTAAGAATTAAGTGCTCAAAGTAGACTCTAGACGTAAGGATAATTTACCATAAAATAGACACATCTTGAAGAAGGGTCAGAATGAAAAGTTTATTTAAGTGAGCTGTAACAATAAATTGGCTATCATCTCATTCCACCATCTGAAACACATTGTTTTTACTCAAAAAGAGAGGTAGAGACATGCTAGCTGCTTTAAAAGTCGAAGCTGAAAGGCAGAGGTGCACATTTGAACTCCCATGGTTGGAGGAGAGAGTTGACTGTTACACAAATTCTATATTTGATCACCTCCATATTTCCTTCATTGAAAACAGAAGTTGCAATAATCATATTTTGCAGGACTAGGACCTTATTAGTGTATGTTAGACAGTGTTCTGAAGCAAATGTCAAAAGGTAGAGGACAAACATTTAATTTCTTATTCCTAATTGGGTTTAGCTGAGCACACTAGTGGAAGTGAACAGGGAACTGCTCTGAACTGTGGATGTTCTGGAGCTGGACAGATACAGAAATCTGTCACTTGTGTCAATGCACAAACCGCTCTAGTTTCAGCAGCAAAAGCCAGTGTTTGGTAAGTCAGTTGGAAACGTGAATGACTTCGTTTCATGGAGCTCTTCCACAGAGTTCATTAGTCCTTTGTGAGCTTAGCCTTAATCCTTTGTACGACTCTAGAACATTTTAGTTATTTATTAAGTTTACTTTTCCATCCAAGTAACCATACAGTCCTAAAAAGGCAAAGATGTCATATGAGGGGTATTTTATTCCAGGGATAGATACAATTCAGGACAATGGAATACTTCACTTTTAAATAATGCCTTGAACAGATTCCTGTGCTTCCTCTATCTCCTCCCACCACCATCCTTTCATATGCTGATAAATATGATCTTTTAAATAGGAAAGAAACTATAACATTCTTGATCATTATTTGGTTTGTTCCTGGCTTTATAATACATTCATATCACCTATTCATCCCAAATCAGATCCTAAACCTTACCTCTCCCTTTTTATTTCTGATTCTAATTAGCTTACTTGTTTATTCAGAATGCAGAGACTTCCATTAAGATCTTACAATTGTCATGTAATTGAGGAACACCACTTTTCAGATATTTTGTCAAATAGATAAAATATATGTGATTATAACATTCAGTTGCAAAGCAACGGAAATGTTCTTCGCTTTTGATTATAAAGTCTTAAGTTTTTATTTTGGCAGGTTCCTCATCGATATATAAAGGATCTGTAACATTCACTGATGATCTCACAAGTGACATATGTCTTATCCTATTGACCATGTTTTCTTGTTTTACTTCATCACTTATGTCATTCTTTGATGCTTTTCCTATTGCATTCTCATCACTTTTCTTATCTCTTTCCACATTTGTTTCCTTGTGGCATTGCCTCATTCAGTACGTTATACCCTCCAAGTTCCTTGACAGCTTCTAGATTAATTTCTTTTTTTCTTTTATGTAAAGGTTTTGTTTAGCCTTTGATTTATTTTCCTCTTGTGCCAGTTCCTTTCCTGCAGTTTCAGTTGTACTGTACTCTTTCTGTAGTATTAACAATTCCCTGTGTTTACTGGATTGTACACACCATTAGGATTTTTCATAGTCACTTTCTGGGATTTTGTATTCCTCTGTTTCTAGGATTTGTTATTAAATCTGGAATTAAATTCTTATTAAGCTCAGCTGCATTTGATTCAGGACATGCATGAGTTTTAAATATACTGAGTTCCTCCAATTAAAACTTATTTTTCAAGTAATTCCTCAAGCAAGGTTCTTCTGCACCCTGCTCCATGCTCTCTGTCCTTTTCCACCCCTCATATATGACTTGCCCTTTCTTAAAATGCTTTTTATCATTTCTTTAATTCATACATTAAAAGAAGCATAGTTTTCCATATCACTAGTACTTTTAGCATAAATTATTGTCAAAGAATAATTTTTGAGATTGTCCAAAGTCGGTATAGAGCTTGTGCTAAACACAAGGAGAGAAATATTTCCTCCATGAAACTCCATTGATCTATAGAGAATTACTTTGACCCCTTGTTTCAGAAAATCTCTTTTTCCCTTGTTATAAGTTACATATTAGCAATGTAAATTTGTCATAGGTTTATTAGAACTTCATTTGAGTCTTTGTGTTATTTCAATGTTCAAGGCATTGTGGATATTAACAATTATGAAAAAATATGGCTAAACAAACTTATTTATGGCAGGAAACTAGGTGAAAATATAGCAATATTTGACACATTTTTGCTATTGTGAAAATACTATTATTTGAGCAAAATTTCCTGATATTAATGAACTTACTCAGAATAAATTCAGCTTTCATAGGAAGCAGGTTTAGACTGACTTGGAACTAAAACAACGGGAAATCTGTTTCGCACAGAATTTTGTATTACATTGTTTTACTGCCAGTGAATTAAATATGTCTAACGTCCTACAGCCTTAAAAATAACGTAACATGTTTCATATTAAGATACTGCAATTTTCCATTAAAACATAGAATCATAGAATTGTTTAGGTTGGAAAAGACCTTTAAGATCATTCAGTCCAACTGTTAACCTAGCACTGCCAAGTCCACCACTAAACCGTGTCCCTCAGCACCACATCTACATGTCTTTTAAATACCTCCAGAGATGGTGACTCTACCACTTCCCTGGGCAGCCTGTTCCAATGCTTGACAACCCTTTTGGTGAAGAAATTTTTCCTAATATCCATCCTAAGCCTCCTCTGGCGAAACTGTTTCCTCTTGTCCTATGGCTTGTTACTTGGGAGAAGAGACCAACCCCCACCTCGCTATGACCTCCTTTCAGGTAGTTGTAGAGAGCCATAAGGTCTCCCCTCAGCCTCCTTTTCTCCAGGCTAAACAATCACAGTTCCCTCAGCCGCTCCTCAGAAGACTCATGCTCTAGACCCATCCCCAGCTTCGTTGCCTTTCTCTGAACACGATCCAGCCCCTCAATGTCTTTCTTGTAGTGAGGAGCCCAAAACTGAACATAGTGTTCAAGGTGTGGCCTTAGCAGTGCCAAGTACAGGGTTATAATCGCCTCCCTAATCCTTCTGTCCACACTACATCTGATACAAGCCCAGATGCTCTTGGCCTTCTTGGCCACCTGGGCACACTGCTGGCTCATATTCAGCCAGCTGTTGACCAATACCCTCAGGTCCTTTTCCTCCAGGCACCTTTCCAACCACTCTTCCCCAAGCCTGTAGCATTGCATGGGGTTGTTGTGACCCAAGTGCAGGACCCGGCACTTGGCCTTGTTGAACCTTCTACCATTGGCCTTGGCCAATTTATCCAGCCTGTCCAGATCCCTCTGTGGAGCCTTCCTACCCTCAAGCAGATCAACACTCCCACCCAACTTGGGATAACTCCCACCGCCTGCAAACTTACTGAAGGTGCACTTGATCCCCTTGTCCAAATCATTGATAAAGATATTAAACAGAACTTGCCCCAATACTGAGCCCTGGGGAACACCACTTGTGACTGACTGCCAACTGGATTTAACTCCATTCACCACAACTCTTTGGGCCCAGCCATCCAGCCAGTCTTTTACCCAGCAAAGGGTATGTCTGTCCAAGCCATGAGCAGCCAGTATCTCCAACAGTATGCTGTGGGAAACAGTGTCAAAGGCTTTACTAAAGTTATGGTAAACAACATCCACAGCCTTTCCCTCATCCGCTAAGCAGGTCACCTTGTCATAGAAGGAGATCAGGTTAGTCAAGCAGGATGTGCCTTTCATAAAGCCATGCTGACTGAGCCTGATCACATGCCACATGATGGCACTCAAGATGATCCGTTCCATAATCTTCCCCAGCATCAAGGTCAGACTGACAGGCCTCTGGTTCCCTGGATCCTCCTTCCAGCCCTTCTTGTGGATGAGCATCACATTTGCTTATCTCCAGTCAATAGGGACCTCCCCGGTTAGCCAGGACTGCTGATAAATGGTGGAAAGTGGCTTGGTGAGCACTTCTGCCAGCTCCCTCAGTACCCTTGAATGGATCCCATACAGCCCCATAGACTTGTGTGTGTCTAAGCACTGTAGCAGGTAGCTAACCATTTCCGCTTGGATTACGGGGGCTTCATTCTGCTCCCTGTCCCTGTCTTCCACTTCAGAGGGCTGGGTACTCAGGGAACAACTGGTCTTACTGTTAAAGACTGAGGCAGAGAAGGCATTCAGTACCTCATCCTTTTCCTCATCCTTTGTCACTCTGTTTTCCCCCGCATCCAATAAAGGATGGAAATTCTCCTTCACCCTCCTTTTATTGTTAATTTATTTATAGAAACATTTTTTGTTGTCTTTTACGGCAGTAGCCAGATTCAGTTCTAGTTGGGCTTTGACCCTTCTAATTTTCCCCCTGCATAACCTCATGACCTCCTTGCAGTCCTCCTGAGTTGCCTGCACCTTCTTCCAGAGGTCATAGACTCTCTTTTTTTCCCCTGAGTTCCAGCCAAAGCTCTCTGTTCAGCCAGGCTGGTCTTCTTCCCTGCTGGCTCATATTTTGGCACATGGGGACAGGCTGCTCCTGTGCCTTTAAGATTTCCTTCTTGAAGAATGCCCAGACTTCCCAGACTCCTTTGCCCTTCAGAATTGCCTCCCAAGGGACTCAGTCATCCAGTCTCCTAAACAGGCCAAAGTCTGCCCTCTGGAAGTCCAAGGTGGCAGTTCTGCTGAACCCCCTCTCCTTACTTCTCCAAGAACCAAAAACTACAATTCTGTGATTGCTATGCCCAAGACAGCCTCCAACCATCACAACACTCACAAGTCCCTCTCTGTTCAAGGACAACAGGTCCAGTGGGATGCCTTCCCTAGTTGGCTCCCTCACCAGCTGTGTCAGGAAGTTATCATCTTCCACACACTCCAGGAACCTCGTAGACTGTTTCCTAGACCTCATTTATATTGAAAGTTAGCACCTTTCCCTTCAATAGGAAAGGTGAGAAAATTCATTAGAATATATAATCTAGGTTTAAAAGAAGAAAAAGAAAAAAAGCTGCACTTTCCTATGGTGGGTATGAACTACACTTTTAAATTGGAATTGCAATGAAATGTCAGTGATATTAACTGTCTGAAATGTCTGAATGATGCTGCACACTAAACCAATCTTTATGTATTGCCTGAAACTTCCTAAGTAGAACAGGCAAAGTTTCATTAATAACTTCAGTTTTATTTCTTAAATTTTTAAATATTGTATGCATTTTTGCAAATATGGCATTTTTTTCTCTTTCTTTATTTTTACCTGATTGTGGGACAGGTGAAATGGCAGTCCAAAAGTTGGAGAGAGAGATAAATCTTCTTTCTTACTGTAGGCACAGAATTTAATCTATCAGGGGAACAGTTTCCCCTTTTTTGCCTCCATTTCCTCACTCTGAAGATGTACTAGGCCACACCAACCATGGCTAAAAATGACATTAAATTTGGAATCTGTACTAGAGCTCACCCAAGCTACCCTGAGGTACATCCTTTCAGTAGGAAATGTGATAGTTCATTGCTTTAGGTAGAATTAATACTTTTTTCCAGAAACAGATCTTTCTTCTGCAGTGTTTATTTTACTCTATATTTTTGTGTTTATGTATTTATTTTCTAAGTTTTGGAAGAGGAACTAATGATTTTATTGCTACAGAAAACAAACTACAGCAACCTTTATGCAACAATCATGTTCGGTTTTGATGTGGCTGTTTTCAGCTTTTGTCATTTTTTCCTTTGTGGAAGGCTGACTATACAGTAAGCTATAATTATGAATCCTATGGAAAGGCAGGGTTAGTAAAGGATAAACACAGTATCCTGTTAGGAAATACGGCTTTGTAGGCAAAAAAAAAAAAAAAAAAAAAAATNTCTATGTGCTGATATAAAAAAAAAAAAAAAAAAAAGAAAATTTGTTATACATACGTTTAAAATCAGTTTCTAGCAGCAGTAGCACAGTTCAGTTGTTCCTGCACTGGGCTGTATCTTGTCATTTTACATGCTGATCTCACATCGATTTCTATTCAATTTTTTATGCATGGAAATTAAGTGGCATTGGCAGTACTTAAATTTGCAGTGGATGGCATAAGTCATTTCTTCCCCACTCCAAGCTGTAGTTTCTATAGACAGGAAGCTTGTGCCCTGTGATACCGGAGCCTTGTACAGTCAATGAGGTGCAGGTGAGAAAGCAGCTGGATCAGTAGGAGAGCAGAGCAAGCAATAAGATGTATACAAAGATCAGTCTAACTGCAACCTCAGAACCCCTGTTGTGAACGAAGATTGACCCTATTTTCTTTGGCTCTGTGTCAGCATAAAAGAAAAAAACTCTTGCCTACGTGCTCTTGCAGTATAAGAAAACTGAGTCAATGTTCTGTCAACACAGAGGGACCAAAACGACTCTGAAAGCCACAGTACTTCTGAGGCAGAAGTGGCTTTGTGCAGAACTTCTGCAAGGCTAGTCCTTCATGGGAATATGTGGGCCAGAGAAAATACTGGGTAACACTCCACTGCTTTGGCTTTTGTTGCGAATGGTATGTCAATTTTAAGAAAAAGAGGTGTTTACACTCTATTAATCACCTGAGCAAGTATTTAATGAAAGATGTTATTTTTAATGAGATTTCCCATTGGGAGTGTTAGCCCCAGAAGATTTTTAATGTGCTCATTCAAACGTTTCTTAAGGCTACTGACTGGATCCATATTGGAAGTATGTTAACGGCAAGCAGGATTCCCATGTATCTGTAGTAAGTCCGAGGTGCCAATAATCCTTTACAGGTTCTCAGTGTAGGCAGGAAGGTCTTCTCTAGGGTTCACATGAAGCAAAAGTAGACATGCTCTGAAGAAAATCAAATAATGAAGACAATTCTGAGAATGTATTCTTGAGTGGATTTGACTCTATATTTGTTTGTAATATGTGTAAACATGAAGGGATAAAAGGGAGTGCCTGAATGAGAACTATTGTTAGGAAAAGCAAAACTCAGTGCAGAACAGGAAAAAACAACTAAAGAATTAAAAAACCCTAAGAAACAAAGGATAAGCAGGTGCAGAACTTGGAAAAATAAAAAAATTAAGTTTATTTAAACATTTTAATATTTAAAACCAGAGATTTAAAAGTAAATCTCTGTTTCCTTATTGTTCTGAAGAACCAGAATATAATTTACACTGATTTACTTCCCTCCTCTTTGATGCTTCTAACTGCCAGGTTGCAACTGACAGTGATTCATTTTGATGATGAGAGAGTAATTTTGAATTGTCGTCTTCTCTGTTGCTTACCTCTTACGTGGGTCTCTACTTCTCCCTTATCTAGGCGATTCAATAAGGATTTAGGAACTTTATATACTGTAGGGTTTAGCCTTAAAAAATGAGTACCGTGATGAATATTTCTATTGTTATCAGTAAAACAAGCAATCATTTAGAAAACCCAAACAAAATCCAAGCCACAGAGGAGCTAGATATATATAGTAAGAAAGTGCTTCTGCCATGAATAATGTATACTTTAAAGGGACCAAATAATAAGAGAAATGTTATTATCTCATTTAAGAATGTGGGATGAAGAACAGACCAATGAAGTGACTTGCCTAATGGTTTAGGTCTGAGCTAGGAATAGAATCCAGACTACCTGACTCCCCAAGCAGGGCATTAAAACATATTGCCCTTCTTTCCTCTGTGAGCAATAGGTGAGGGCTACCTGTTTAACATCCTGGATTTGATGAAATATATTAAAATATAATGCTTAATGAATTGTGTTTTACCATAATGGAGATCTTTTTTTAAAGAATGAATGTTGCAACTTATTAATGATAAATTGTTTATGGGCTCAATGTGTCACTGCTGGAATGATACTTCTTCCTAATCAAAGCAACTGTGTCATGTCAGAAGACACTGGTATTTCTTTTTCAGGGAATAAGTACCAGAAAATGCTGCATAGGATGTTCTTCCCTATGAAGCCATTGTTAACATTTACCCCTGAAACACATGGTCTAAGTCTGAAGGACTGAAAATGAATTTCGCCTCTAATATGGTTTAGAATACAGATGCAAAAGTCCATTTTTTTTGGAGTTAGTATTGTCTAGTGTGTACTGCAGAGAACTCATCCTTTAAAACCAGCCATGGTGATACAGCAATGCATGTCCTAAGGAAATGTTCTTACAATTTACCTCTATAAAATAAATTCTGCAATGATGAATTAGAATTAGAATTAGAATTAGAATTAGAATTAGAATTAGAATTAGAATTCAAGCCCTGCTGGAGGCTGAATTGGGTAGATTTTAGCCTGAGAGATACAAAACTTGGAAAAACCTGCCTGGCATGCTGTCGTTTTCAGTCGACCTTAAGGAAAGTATGTCCAAGGCAGAGAAAAATCTTTACCTAAAATTAAAGGTTAAACTAAACAATATTTAGAACACACTGGAACTCCCAGAAGAGAAGAAATTTGTTACCTAATTCCATAGAAAGTGTATAGAAAGGTGAGCTGTAAGATATGTAGAGATGGGCGTTTAAGTTGGACCTTCTCAGAAATTTCCAATTATGCATGGCAATCCCATGCACAAATACACACTGGGCAGAGAATGGATTGAGAGCAGCCCTGAGGAGAGGGACTCGGGGGTGTTGGTGGATGAGAAGCTCAACATGAGCTGGCAATGTACGCTTGCAGCCCAGAAGGCCAACCACATCCCAGGCAGTATCAAAAGAAGCATGGCCAGCAGGTTGAGGGAGGTGATTCTGCCCCTCTGCTCTGCTTTCATGAGACCCCACCTGGAATAATGTGTGCAGCTCTGGAGCCCCCAATGTAAGAAGGTCATGGACCTGTTGGAGCGGGTCCAGAGGAGGGCCATGAAGAGATGATCAGCAGGTTAGAGCACCTCTCCTATGAAGGCAGGCTGAGAGAGTTGGGGTTTTTCGGTCTGGAGAAGAGAAGGCTCCGGGGAGACCTTATAGCAGCCTTCCAGTATCTGAAAGGGGCCAACATGAAATCTGGAGAGGGTCTTTTTACAAGGGCATGTAGTGATTGGACGAGGGGTGATGGCTTCACACTGGAAGAGGATAGATTTAGATTAATCTCAGGAAGAAATTTTTCACTGTGAGGCACTGAAACAGGTTGCCCAGGGAAGCTGTGGAGGCCCCATGCCTGGAAGTGTTCAAGGCCAGGTTGGATGGGGCTTTGAGCAACTCGGTCTAGTGGGAGGGGTCCTTGCCCATGGCACAGGGGTTCGAACTAGATGATTTTTAAGGTCCTTTCCAACCTAAACCATTCTATGATTCTATGATTCTGATTCTTTACGTAGTATAATAACTATGATAAAAGTTGGAGTTTGCACACTACATATTCCCATACATGTCCTTAAGCTGTCTTTAATGAATACCATTCTCGTTAATTTAAATGCGACTTACATGCAGATAGCAAGAAGATAATTGAGGAAGTTCTTTATTTAGAAGCAGTTTATACGGTTATTCCACATGAAGTAGCAGGGCTATAAATTGTTAAAATCAGGACAGAGATATGAATTTTCAGACTTATATTTACCAGCAACAACTGCTAATCTCCAGTAGTGAGCCATTGCTTTAATTCTGAGAGAGTCTTTGGGGTGGGAGGGAAAATTCTCACTGTTCTTTAAAGGAGGAAAATCACCTTGGTTTTGAAGGATCATAAATTTATTTTCCTAAGGCCAACTGACTTCCAGCAGAGGCTCCATTTGCATGGTAACTAAACCTTTTGGAGCAGGAGCTCACCTTTTGTTTTGTGCTTGCACAGCACTAAGCATAGCAAAGTTCTGAAGTGCTGTAGCAATAAAAATGTGGGATAATAGTTAATTCACTGGGAAGAACATTGGGCAGACTGTAAGAGGTATGAAGCTAATATATCCCTTCAAGGTCATTGTATCAAAAGAGAAAAATCCTTCTTTCTGCTGCTGCTGAGTTCAGGAACTTTCTGTATTTGTTGTCAGGACACCTGCCATCCAAAAATTAGCTTTGTGCAAAGGGTTACCTCTCTTCTCATTCATCTGGATAGTTATCCTTGGGTTCATTCTTGAGTTTGCTTTCAATTGCCTCTAATTACCATCTAAAATTTATGTCTGAACGACCAGCAGTGCAAAGTAACTTCTGCTGAAATAGGTTTTTTCACCATTGTCATGTAAAAACTTTTAGATGTAGAAAAGTTCTCAGGCTTCAATATGAAACTACAAACCTGTCTGCTCCCTTACTGGAGTTTGCTCCAAAGTGTTATTAACCTAAGATTAGAATTTCTACCAATATGGAAGCTGAACTTACCTGGTTTTGTTTTTGTGGTATTTTATGTCAATCTTATAGAGAAAGCATTAAATTCCCCACTTTGATATATTGTAGCAGAAGGAGCCCTTATTCTAAGTGATGTGAACAAGTAGTATCTGATAATGGATTTCTACCTCTCTGTGTCAAAAATTGGCAATGTAATGACCTCTTTAAGAATGTTTAAAATCAGAAAAAATCTGGATTTTTTTTGCTTTAAAAAAAACCCCAAACATTTATAGTCCTTTTTTTGTAATAATACAGGAAAAAGATTTTTTTATAGTTTACTTGGTGTAAAATAACTGAATTTCAGCAAATCTGCCTTCTAGCCAGGATTTCTATGACCATACTTGTCTAACACAAATGATTCAGTGTTTAATATTGTATTGGAACTGCATTCTTAATTGTTTAGTTCTTTGTGTCTTAAGAAAAAAATCCCAAATCAAAACAAATAACGTTGAACAAGTCAGGCATTCGCTTAATGCCTAAAAGTACGAAGACTATGGGTGGTAAACCGATTTTTCAACATACTAGGATACACAAGGAAGCTCATATCACTGCCATTTATACGGAAATCTGTTTTGGAATGTTCTGGTTTTTTCTAAGGAATCTGGTTCAATTGTTCTCAGCCAAGCACCACTGGCTGAAGATTTTATGTGAACATGCAGGTGGGTTCAGCTTTGAACATTATAAATGTATTTTAAATATGACTGCAAAGGTTTTATTTACACTATGATGATATTAAGGAGGAGAGATATTTTTGTGTGTTATTTAATGTTACTGCAGTGAAACAATCTACTTAACGCATACTTTTGTCCATCCCTTGTAATGTTGAGAGAGGAGGGGGCATTCTGTAACAGCTGAAGTTTCACTCAGTGTTTAGTTGGATACTTGGTTGTGGAACCAATGAAAAACTAGAGGTAAAATACGGTTCTCAACCAGCTAACAGGAGGGAGAAGATAATAAAGTTATTAAAACTGAGTCCTTGATGTGCTGGCCAGTTTGTCCTCATGCACTGGAGAGGGAGGATGTGGAATATTTGTTCAAAGACCAGGTGTGAAGGGTATTTGGCAAACTGCTCTCTGTGATCTTACTAATAGCATTAGCCAGAAAGTGACTAGTTAGGAACCCTCCTTCATGTATGCAGTCTATATAGAAATTAGACCATATTAGAAATCTATTTGCAGTAGCTGAATTTTGATGAAATTGCTATGTAAGTCCAATTTCTCCCCTATCCTACCAGCACTTTCTCTAAGAGGCTTTTGCTATTGTTCAATAATAGCTATTTTCATTGTTTAGGGTTATTCACTACAACCTTGTGTTTATTTATATGACCTGAAAATGATAAAAATTAGTAAAGACCTTTACAAGTATACTTTTTTTTTCCCTCCCAGTTATCCCTTGAATATTACTCTTTTGAGTAGACAAAATTACTGTGCAAATTTTTATATCTCCTTTGCATTTTTTTTTCTTTTTCAGTCAACCTACTGCTCCAGTCTAGCTGCTTTATTTGGGTTTTTATTACACTTTCTACTATAGCTTTTTTTTAGTTCTAGTTAAGTCTTATAAAATTAATTTGTTACAAATAGTACATATGTGGTTTCATTGCAAGATAGAAACATAGATAAATTTGCAATATAGGAAGGGTAGATAGAACAACTCATTATATTAAAGTTTTCTGTAAACTCTCCTTATACGATTGCATTTTCTGCTCCTTATAACTTTATAAAACTCTGATTTGGGGATTTATTTTTTTTTAGATGTCTGTCTCAGTCTGAGATCTCACTAAAAATACAGTCAAAATGTTTTAGATATTTCCAAGGAGTGGGAAAGATGTGCTGAATTCCAGAAAATATTCAAAGGTCCTCACTGAGTTTGAAATCTCTCCAGCGATGACTGCTAATACTGATGAAACGGTAGGTGAGATTTTTTTTTCCCTTTTCACAAATCAGTGAGGTTTTAACCATAGCCCATTCTGGTAAATGCCAAAGCTGTGTTTTTACTGACGTTGATATTTTAACAATTGATTAATTACCCTGTGTGCCTTCTTTGTAGCGTATCCAATCTGACATCTATTATTATTTTACATTTCCATTACAGTTGCACACATAGTCCTCAGCCAATTTGTGAGTGTGCTGTGCTGAATATAGTACAAGCACCAACAATCAGTGTTTGCCCCAAAGAATCACGAAATTCTGAAAGTTTTAAGCCCTCTTAAAAAAAACCAGGCCTTTTCACAACACCTCAGAGAGAGATCCCCTAAATTATGATACTTAAAATTATTTCCAATACTATTAAAAATATCAGAGTAGTTCAAATATACCTATTGGTCTTTCAACTTTTTGGAGCTGTAAAAAGAGACCTCATGGATTCTGTATTCATCTCTTTAAGTACTGTATTTATGGCAGTGGTGATCAAAACTTCAGGGTTCATATCTGTTATTCCAAGTTATAGTCACCTCTTATGTATATATTACTACCTAACATGAGCAGGAGGAGTCACCTTTGACTTTTTTTAAATGTCTCTTTTTCTTCTTTTTTTTTTTTTTTTTTAAACATTTCTTTTGTTTTTAGCAGCAGCATATGGATTCCTAGGAGTTTTGCAGTAATTTTAAAATTTTAACTTTTCTTAAAGATGATGTGAAGAAGTCCCCTGGGATATATACAACTCATGCAATGGGACTTTGAGCTACTGCTATAAAAGTTAAAGAACTGAAGAAATCAAAGCTGCCAGGTAAATGCTGTCTTATATTGACACAGATTGAATTGCAATAGGTTGGTGTTTTTATCCACAACTTTTATGATTAAGTTCTTAATCTGAAGTAAATCAGATAACTGTAATGGAGCTACACTGACCCAAACCAGCTGTAAAGCTTTTGATAATTTCCGTAAATTATGGCCTGGCTTCCAAGGACTCCTCTTTTTAGTTTTATAAACCAAAGCCCAACCAGTGAGTTTTGGCTGTTCTGAGAGATGACATCATAAAGTTTGACTCCCAAAACGTCTTGCACTGAGCAGACAGGTGAAGTAAATTGGCTGAAGTATATAGAGCAGCTTACAATACATTTTTAGAGATCTAGGATCTGCTCTCTCTTCCATTATGAAACAGAAGTATTCATACATTTATGGAAGCTCTTTTCATGATTTTTGCGAAGTGGAACAGTTTCAACAGGCAAAATTTACAGCTAGTCAAGGGATAATATTCTGACAGCTCTGTATGTTTCTTACAAGTGGAAAATACCTTGAGATGTAATCAAGGTACTATAGATTATAGCAGAAAGAAGTAGGGTTTTGTTGTTAAAGAAATTGGGTCATCTGTGATCTGAGATAGTCAGAGATTTCATTAGAGAGAAGCATTTATATATCTGAGTTGCGTCTCCAAGGTTCTATTATGAACCTGCTGTAACAGTTGCTGTAAACATCAGGATTGTAGAGAAAAGATGTTGTAACATAATAAAGAGTAAGAAAAAAGAAGAATTGAAGTAACTGAGGACATTTGCATTTTTTTAAAAACAATGGCACTTTTTCATGTGTGTATTGGCAATATTTCATAAATATGCACGTTCAATAACTATATAAATAATAGGATAGATGAGCCTTAATTTGATTGAACTTCATCTTTTACTGTTGTCCTAGTAGTAGTTCACATTTTTGATCTTCAGCATTTTGGACCCAATTTTATAATCTTTTCCACACTAGTGAGTGATGCCTTTAGCAAATAGTTTTCTTGCTGGAGTCAATAGGATTAATCATTTTAAGGATGTGCTAAATAAAATACTCCAAAATTGAGCCCTTCGGCTTGCACTGTGTATGACTAGGGAGCTCTCTTCTCTTCCCTTTAAAGAACATTGCAAGCTTTTACTAATTTGCCGGGAAACCACTGTTCAAAAACCTAATGCATGTAATAAGTAAACAAGGAAATGTTAAGAAAACAGAAAACTGTTTGTAGAACTGCCAAGTTATTTTAGGCTTTGGAAATGATCTCATAATATGGAAAAATAAAAAGGAATGTAAATGACTTATTTAATAAAAGGTGAAAAATTACAGAAGTTGAACTGGTATGATTTTTCTTCCTGATAGAATTCCCAATCTTTTTGGTGAATGATTCAAAGGAAATTGTTATGCTTATCATTTAAAACCACAATCAATGACAAATGCTCTGATTTTTGGAGATGATGTTGTTAGCAGCTTTCTCATTCAGGTGTATCAATGTCTGACAATGAGTAACATAAAGCAATAGAAGAAATAACCCATTGTACATTTTTTTTGGTGTATTTTGGAGCACAACTTCTGTCCCCGTTATCAGAGCATGAGATCAGCTTTAACTACAATCTGATTACCATCTAGCATTATGTTCCAAACAAACCTCATCTTTTCTTCCTTCCAGCATTTGAAGGGATTTTCATCAGCTACCCTGACAGTCAGATTACTCATCTGAGTCCTCTTCTCCCTACATCTATAGTAACTAATTAAACAGTAAATTAACACATATATTAATATATGACATGCCTTGGTAACAGTGAATGAGGTCCTATAATTCTTTTTCCTACCTTGGTTCTTCTTCTTGTACTTATTTTTTATTAATTGGATCACTTAGCAACTAAGATTATAAATTCTTCTTTCATTGTTATCAGTAAAAAAAAATTTAGGTAATTTGGGGGATTTATTGCTTAATAAAAGCAGGAGAATATTCAGGAGAGTCGGTGAAAAGAATCTCTTTTTCCTGAGAAATTCCTGAACAATTTTGAATTTCCAAAAACACAAGTATCATCTGGTTCCTGGAAAAAAATCTTGAGGTGTTACGAATTTTTCTTCAGCATACTTGCAACGTTTGAACAAAATAAAAATGCTTTTGACAAAGAGAAATGAGTCCCAAAGTTAAATTGCAAAGTTTGAGAACTACATGTCCTTAATATAACAATTCTGCTTTTAAAGCAAATAGTGAAATGATAGTTTAGAAATGACATTTTTTTTTCACAGCCTTCCTGGCTTCTCTTTTTCTCTACAGCTGGCTTCCAGTTGGTTTAGTATTTGACACCAAGCACATTTCTAAACGAATTCTGAAAAATGACTTGGGAATTGTCAGAAGATAGAAGATCAATCTCAGATGCCCTGAATGGAAAAAACTTTTGGGTTTGGTGCTTTCTGACATAAAGGTTTTGGCTGATAGAGCAGAATTACATTACCATATCAAAATGTTCTTTGTTAGATTTTCAAAGACATAAATGGTATCACATAAAATGGTATTTTCCTGTTTAAGTAGGACAGCAAATGAAAATTAGCTTTAACTTTTGTTCAATTAGACATATGTCTTGGGAAAAATTCACCTAAAGTACCTGACCTTTAAAAATCTGGAATTCAGTAGCTAAAAAGTCCATTTAGCAAACTTTGCTGCCTTTTGGCAAAAAATGGACTAAGAGTTTTATATGGCACGTAAAGCTCTATTTTTACATTGGATAACTTGGTGAGTTTCCCATAAAGTCACTAAGAGCCTGTGAATGTTCAGTAGTTCTATCCACAAGGTTACAACAAGGGACACTGATGTGTCTGATGCTCAGAATTATGTATAAAATTCTTTGTCATTCTTTGAGAGAAATATTGCATGCTTATTTTGGATCTCATGACATACTGAGCACTACACATATTTAGAATCAAATCCTTTGGAATCAACATATGTATATGACAGGGTTGATATAGAGACACAAACTCTGACCTTTCACAACGTACCGGTTCGTAAGATCAGCTGATTGGTAAATTTGCCCTTTTGACATTTTCCTGAACATTTCAAAGCAACATATTTTTGCACTAACATTATAAACCAAAGAAGCTCTTTTGGTGTGATTCATATCCTGGTGTTTACAAATACTGTGATAATTTGTGCACCAAATGATGTTTCCACTAACTACGGAAGAAATGGACAATGCATGTTCTTAAATATCCTCATGTTGATGTGTTCTATCATGAAATTCAATAAGTGAGTGCTTACCATTCCAACCGAGATGAGTCTTCTGTACCTCTCTACTTAGTGCTGTTACTTTGTACTGCTCTGTTGGTTTCTCAGGCTTTGCAAGGCACTGGCTACAGAAACCCAAAGACAGGTTGCTCTGGCTGCCCTAGCCACCCTCGTGCAATTTGTGCAGAATATTGCCAGTAAGATCTTTTACTATGCCCGTCAGTCAGACAGTATCCTTCTTCTCACTTCTTTCTTTCTTTCTTCTTTCAATATATTTGGCTAACATACCTATAGGCTTTTGCCCAAGGCAAGTTATCAACTAATGGCTATTAACTTGAATACAGTAACAAAGTCTAGCCTTATTATTGGCTAGAATTTTCTGATTTTCCTGATTTTTTTTCTGTTTGGTTTGGGTTGTGGGGTTTGGGGGTTTGTTTTTTGGTGGTGGTTGTGGGTTTTTTTGTTTTGGTTTGGTTTGGGTTTTTTTGGGGGATGTTTCTTTTGGTTGCGGGTTTTTTTGTTTGTTTGTTTACTTGTTTGTTTTCTAATAAAACTAAACTCTCCAGTGTAAAAGCAGTGTCTCTCCAGATTCATACAGCATGTAGTCCTGATCTTTTATGGAATTTTGAATATTACAGAATACAAATAAGTGGTGATAATAAATAGTAATCTACTCATTTAAGCACTGATTATCACTATTAAGGTGGTGTTAATAACAGTTTTGTGTGAGTTCATTCTGGGTGAAAAAAAATCCCTAACAATAAAAAGCACATCATCTCTTACTGCAGCCAAATATTTGTAAACTGAAGTTGCTGAGAGCCTAAGTGGTAACAGTCATCTTACAAACAGATGGGACAGTCCTGTGCTTGTGAACTTTTGCCCTAGGAAGCAAGAGGGTAAAGGAAAGGAGGGAGGAGAACATAGAATAAATGCTCCATAATTATTACTTATTGCACAGTATTGCCTTGCAATTATTGTTTCTTTCAGGCACATGTGTATAATAAAACTCCAGAAATAGTCTCAGAGTAATTCAGATACAGCAGGTACGTGTCATTTTGAAAATTGCCATTGGGTGTTTGTATAGATGTTGGGTTGGTTCCTTTTTCTCAGCCACAATAAACAGTGTGATGGAGTAGTATGCTAGACTATTAATGATGTCATAGATTAAATTACCTTCTATAAATAGAAATTTACGCCCGGTACTTTCAGCTGAACTGGAAAATCATTTAAAATTTGAAATAAAGAGTCTGCATGTTTTATCTCTTTAAATCTGCTTTGAAGTCAAAAACGATTAAATTCATGGGGTTTGTGAAGGTGTCTTATTATGGTCTGAAATTTAGGTGAGAAAGTAATGTGTTTAAGAATGATCAGTTTGCTCTGCAGTAATGTTAAGTGCTCCTCTACTTTAAAGAGTGAACTTAGTTGCAGAATATTTTTGGTTTTGGTGTTCTAGAATTTCCTGTACTTCTTGGATGCCATTAATGAGGGTTGTTGGTATTCACTCTTAGGTTTTTTTACATCCTGGTTCATAACTGACAATGCCACGCTGTTTCATACACAGTGAAATGGTTACCACTTTCGAATCTGGTTAGGTAGGAAATATTTTCTGTGGAGATTCATACATGAAATCTATCAGCAGTTTTGTTCATTACCTTATGCTTTCTGAAATATTACTTTGCAGCATCCTAAAATGCTCATCATATGTCTCTCAAACTCCACTGACACTATTCCTCCAACCATTAATAATTGTCCACAGGCTACCACCATAACCACCAAGACACATCCAGTAGAAGTCAGCTGGGAATAAGCTGAAATTAGGGCCAACAGCGGAAATGTTTCTATATCCAATGCCTCCTGCTTCTAGTACAGAGCTTGTTGGGTTCAGTACACAGCCCATGATGAAGCTGGAAATGCAGCCTTTTGCTGGTTTAAAGTAATCATCAAAAGTAAGTGCTATTTTAGGATAAGGCTTAACAAATTTGAATCTGGATACTGCCATCTCTCACGGTTGGGTTCCCACTACCAAACTCGGTATATGTGTTTGTTTCCATGCACAGTTTGATACCAGGTCCCCTATACCTAATAGCATGAATATTTTAGATTTAAAAATAGTTTTCTGCCTGAAACTTTTAATAGTAGTGAACCAGCTCCTTCAGGGATTATTGCTTTACTAGTTCAGGGAAACTTGTTTACTAGGGAATAATTTTTATAAAAACTGTTATTTTACCATTTGCTTGAGTCATAATCTCTTGAGGGCTTGGGCGACCAGTGACCTCTGGCTATCTTCACTGCAGTCTGATCACTGTGCTTGATGCTATGGACAGGCACCTGTAATGTTTGTATTTTCACTGATAAAGCCCTGCATTTACACAGTGAGGATTTCCAGCATTTCAGAATGCAAGAATGAAATACGCTGACCAATAATATGATAATGTGGTATCTCTACTACAGATCTGCTTGGAAAGCTATCGCTGTTATCGCAGACCCTCTGTGGAGCATTCTGCTCATGTGGATACTTTCTTTAAGTACTTCGTTACAAAGTCTGGTCACTTGTTCAACAAAGGTAAGCTTAAAGTAGTTTAAGATGTGTGACCAGGCTCAAACTTTGTGCCCAAGTGACTGAGGTATGCATAGAAAGGCCATTATGCCTTTCTTCAGTAGAAACTAATTCTTCCCACAGAGGATTGAGAGGGTCAAGAAGGTGGTTAGTTTGGTAAAGAACATTTGTAAATCTTATTACTTCCACTTGAGAGTCTATCATCTCCAGTAACACAGAAGTTTTAAAAATAATTTAAGAGTGTTCCCATAAAGGACTGATAACTTTTAAGCATTAGATTGATTACCAATCCTATTTGTGTAGCTAAGCACTCTAATATGCAGAAACAGAATGCTTTCTAGTCAGCAGAACTTTTGACAAGGTTTTCAAGGCTGTAATTGCTCTAAATTCAATGACCATTTTTAAAATGCAACCAAATGTTCTGAATTAAGGTCATAGCATTGAAAAAGTAGTTACTATAAAAATGAAAAAAAGAAAGCTGCTTCCTCTGGCTTGGTTTCTTGTAGAAGCCAAAGCATGACTACAAAGCTTCATTGACATGATGGCAGAGCATGAAAGAAGTTTGTTGAGGATAGGAACCACTTCCAAGAAAACATCAGGAATGGCTTTAACAGAACTTCCAAAAAAACTTTTTGACATGTTTGGAGTTTGCATGTTCTCTTTGATTTCAGATATATTAAAAAGTCCTACAAACATATTCAGCGCTAGTTAGCCTTATATTCTACACATATCACCATTTAACCTACTTTTTAAATTCTGTGGGAGTAGTCTTATGCTTATTTTGGTGTGGGTTTCAGAGGGAAGTTGTGGGATTTTGCTTGTTTTGGGATTTTTTGTACATATATGTACATGTATTTTAAACATATTTTATGAAAATATAATTTATTACCTGCCAAACCTGAGCAGGACTTCACTTTGGGGAGGAAAATAAAAACAAAGGTTAAGGCTGAAGGTGCTGTTAATATCTTTGACAGTGGTTTGCTGTAAATGGTTCTGCCTCTTTGAATGTGGAAATTTGAATCCTACAAGAAATTCATAGTGCTTTTAGTTGGCTTGTACATATTGTTTAGGAGTAGAGAAATTACACAGATTTTCTTAACCAGAATAATACTGCACAGATTGTGACCAGACGAGATGACTGGGTTATTCAAGCTCTCTCTCTCATTTATTTCAGAAAATTAGTTTGGCTGCTTATCAGGAAGTGACTTCAATAAGGAAGCACAGTAATTGAGTTATCAAAAACTCCTTTTTCTAACTCTTCTAACAAAATGCATATGAACTCAGTGTAAGAAAAACATTTATTTGCAGCTTCTTGTCTTCAGTAACTCATTATGTTACAAGCAGCATGATTCACCCTAGAAGGTTTATCTGTCATGGGGGAGGCAGGGGGAAGAATGAAAAATTCTAAGAGCACCTAAAATATATCATTCCGTTGTAGGCAGTGATACTATTTCCAGGTGAAGTAGTTCAGTCATCTGTTTGGAGGGAATTCCTCCAGCCCCTGGGTCTTGCACCCTTTGTTCCTGATTGTCTGGAGACAAGCAATCAGAAAATCTCTAGCTTGGCAACCATATTGCCCCCAGGGCTGCTGTTGCTTTTTATCAAATATTGGATTTGGATTGCTGAAATTGCAATGTGTACTCTAAAGATTGCTGTTAATACATTTTAAGGAACTGAAATAATGATAAAAATTGGAGAACGTTCATAGCAGTTCACAGTCACTGCTCAAAGTTCACGCTCTCTTGCTGTCAGTGAGAAGGAAAACAGCCATATAAGAGTAAATTCAGACAAATACATGACAGGCAGCAGAAATCTCTTTCCTAAGAGGAAATCTAGCTTGTAGAAAGCTTCTGATGTCTAAGGGTAATTTGTTTTCCCCCACTTTACTTTCTTTACTTCACGTACATAAATTAACAAAAAATAATTACCCATACTATCGGTTGAAAAAAACCAGTGTCAAATTAATCTGTATTTTCATTTTGGTAGACCACTCATTGTCACTCCACTTGCAGTATTACCATGCATGGCTTCAACATACAACTGCCTAACCTCTATGAATAGTGTGACAGATAAGCTCATCATATATTGATGGAGTTGGAAAGAATGAATTTTTTTTAATATATTTTTTTTAGTATAGGACCATATGGGGTTTGTTGTGGCTAAGAATACACAGCCTCTCCAATATGCTTTTCATGTTTGGTCAGCAAGATTTGTTAAGTACTCTTACATCCATTCTGCAGCTAACATGAAGAAAGGTGTAAGCAGAGCCTAGCACTCCTGTGTCCATAGTTAAGTATTTATCATTTTGGGGAGAAATATAGAGTAACAATAATAGGAACTTTGTTGTAGGAGAAAACAAAAACATCCAAAGTACCTTGTTGTATGAAAAGACTCAAAATAATTAAAGAAAGGGAAGATTTTAACTTCTTTAAAAAATAGTATGGAAGATAGCTATGTCAGATATATTTCAACAGTTGGTACTTTTCTGTACTAATTTAAAGAAACCAGCAAAATACAAAATTGTGGCCTTTTGGACTCTCCATTGCAACAGGCTGCAATTTTGCTACTTCTCAGCACTTCAGATATGTTGTCAAACACATGACAAATGTAATCGTATAGGGGTTTAATTAGGAACCTAAAAGAGGAAACAGGAGATCATCACAGAGGGTCAGAACAACATTGGAAAGAAACAGCAATGTCTGCTTGTAGTTAAACAATAATATAACTTATGGTACTGGATATAATAATCTTGGGAAAGAGGTGAATGTGCAAAGATTTATAAGTAGGTTAAAGTAAGCACCCTGCCTGCCTCAGCTGGCTAAGTGTATCAATTGCTTTGGAAGGGTGCCTTCACGGAGATATTTTTGCCTAACGTCGCCGCATGAATCAGCAATCTGACACTGTTGCTTTGCAATGGGATGAGGGCTGGACCGAGGTCTTAGTGTCTAGTCTGAGTAGTTATGTTACTGGGACAACAAGTGTAAACTTCAGCTGTTTGGAGACCTTTCCAAGAAGAATGAGAATAGTGGCACAGTCCTGCTATAAGCAAAACTGGAGTTTTGCAGCTTGTGCATCACAGACACTAACAAATCTTAGTGCTATTGTGATCAGATGAAGAAAAATATTTGTAATCTAATTGGTTTGGGCTGGGGAAAAAAAGTCTGGAGTCATGGAAGGGCCACGTTATTTGAAACTGTCTGAAAGGAAAAATTTCTATTGCAAAAATTATGCTGGCAATTTCTTCTCGTTTCCAAGAGTAGACAGATGAGTGTTTTAGAAACAAAAGCATGATTTGCAAATTGAATATAAACGTAAAATGGTTTAAGGCTTTGCATGCACTGGCTAAAAGGACAAAGCCCAAAGCATCTGTTTGCTTTGAGTGACATCAGAAAACACAAAACAACCCCACAGTTGTCTTATTTTGCCTAAAATATGAATGCTATATGCAAGATATTTGGATAAAATCTCATACTATTGCTCAAGGTGAGAAACTCCAAAATGTTATTAAAGATGTTAAGACAGTTTGCTGTTATCTTTTGAAGGGTGTTACATGCATATCATTATATGTGTTAACTGTTACCAGATTAAGAGCACTGTATAAATTGAGGGAGGTGTTTGTTTAAAGCCATTAGAAAGGTATGTATCTTCCTTAATATCAGAAATTAGATACAATTAAGTAACCTAAAGTAGCCTAAAATACATGAGAAAAGCTATAAAGTCGGCATTAGCTGTTTTTCAGCTGAAATGGGACGGGATTCCCACTAGAAGTGGTTAACTGACACAGTAGATCTGCCTTGTTATATCCGGTGTGTAAATGGAATAGTACGGAAACAGTGACAATATGGTTTCACCACTGAGAGGCCAGTGTTTTGGTGGGAAAGTCAACTTTGGGAGGACAGCTAGGGCTGGAGCTGTGGGTAGTAACATAAACTACAGATGCATAATTCTTTAGAGTTCATTCAACACTGCTGTTACAGACTCATCATAAAGCTTAAATAGTGTGTTTGGAGGGAGTTAAGAAAAACAAACCTATCCAAAGCCTTTGAAAGATGGCTCTAGAAGCTGAAGAAAACAGCTGGTAGGAAAACAGGAGTTTGCATTTAGAGCAGATCTGAACCATAGATAGGACTGTGTTATTTATAAGTAGACATATACTGCAATCAGGGATTTAAAATCAAGGATCTGCAGCAACAATTAAAGCATCTGTGATGAGAATAGCTTTAATCTACTGAGTTTGAGATGACATTACAAAAGGAAAATGTCAGGGAAAAATGAACCTAAGGTATGTTGGATACAATAACAAAAGACCAGATAGAAGGAAATGTGGGAATTTGTAGCATTTCAGAATTTTGCTTTTTGTGTTCTGTAATTTTTGATGTGTTCTGTATTTTGATTTTGCGTTCCATATTTTATCGTAGCCTCTTAAAAATAATGACCTTCTCTCCCGGCAAAATAATTTTTTAGTGAATAACTTCAACTTATTTAAAAGTAAACAATTCTTTCCTTCACTATTTCCTCAATAGTTGGAAACTGTCATGCAGTAAATAACTTTAAAAAAATAATTTAAATGGATTATTTTCTTAGAGGAGAATTTAGTTACTGTGTTTCGTCTGGAGTGGTGGAAATGGAGTTTAATCTGTAACATTTGTTTTATTACCATTCAATTTAGAACCCGAGCTTTCATGTTCCATCAAACCACCTCTGATGGAGACCCCAGCAGCAAAATGAACGAACAGCAGCAATTCTGCGTCCTGTTCCATATGAAGGGCACTGATTTCCACCAAAGAGTATACATCTGGCATATTTCTGTCAGACTTCTTATATCAGAAATTTCTTTCATTTGGATTTAGCCTGGCAAACGACAAAACATCGTATACCAGAAGCTTGCACAGGTAAGGCACTCTTGAAAATTTCAACAAATTTGATTGCTTAGAGCTTTTTTCTGATTGAAAGCTTGTTGATTAACACATTCAGTTGCTGTTTTATAGAAAATCACATTGAAAGAGTATGACCTAAATTGAGAAAAGAATGTGTTTGTTTCTTTGTCTCCAATTAGGCTGGCTCTTGGGTGAAGATTCTGATGTCAGATACACTGAAGTATATTGAGTTCAGAAGAGTTATAGAGGAATAAAGCCAAGGTTACTGAGGAATAGGCTTGACTATATAACCTGTTTTAACACTCTGCAAACACTGATTGCAATTTCTGCGCACTTGTAAAATACATATACACCCACACACAAGATTTTGAGTGACATAGGCTTAAATATAAGCTTTCTGCAACAATTTTTTCATTGCAAACCCAGATATCTTCACTTTTTATTTTGTCTAGGAAAAATGATTAAGCTAGCATAGTACATTTTTACTATCATGACTATTTGTTGAATGGTGGGCTATACCAGATATGGAGTCATGTGGCAACTGTACAAGAACAATAATTTTTAGCACAAAATTATTACACAAAGATTCTTGAAGGATCTAAAGTAGAGGATGCTGATTTATAGATCCAAAGTATGCCCTGGAGTCTTGGAGAGCATTATGGTTTTCTTCCCCATTAGCTACTGCTGGGATGACTGTGCTTGGAAATTTGCCAGAGCAGATATTCCAGAAAAAATATTTATGGTTAAAATGTTTTGTTCCAACATGAATAAAGCAAATTGAGAATAAAAACATGCAACTTTCTTTTATTCTGGAAGAACAGTGTCCACGGGAGGAGTTCTGGAATATCTAGTCTGGAATAGATACTGCGGTAAACTACCAGTGTATGAAGCACTTGCTGATGGGTACTGTAGCGTTTTTTTTAAAAAAAATCTTTTTTACAAAAGACATTAGATGTTGAAAAGAACATCTTGACTCTCAGAACAGAGCCAAGATAGACTTGAAGGAGGCAAGAAAACTAAATAAACTAAATATTTAAACAAAAGAGGACCAGAATATGTTTGGCCCTGTTCAAATTCACATAAGAGTTGGAAATCTCAAGGAGCTCTTCTTTTGCAGATATTTCTATGTGGCTTACAGGAAAGAATAAGAGGATAATCCAGCACGAGACAGTGTCAACTAAAAAGGATACCTTAACTAGTTTACTGTCAAGATGCCTGAGTGGTCACAGACCTTCACTGAGTTGACAGGTAAAAATGGATCTTGTCATAAGTATTTAGCTCTGAGAGTTCAGGTCCTGCCTACAGCTTTCTGGAGCTCTGGCAGGACAGGTGCACATCTATTGCACTCCCATCACAGGTTTCAGTAGGTCTGAGGCTCACGTCTTCTTGTGATTGCAGACTTCAGAGGCAGTTAAACCAATCTGCAGATGAATTGACTTTGAATCTCAAAGCAAAGCAGAATAATTTTAATGACACATAGTTGGAGGGGATATAGCATTGTAATTCCCTATCACATGGCCATGCTTAAGTATTTACAGATGATGAAGAAAGCTTGCAAAAATAAAATGAGACGTTCAAAGCAAGTGAGGAGAAGCAAGATCTTTTTTGCTGAATTGTGTTTTCTGTCATCGCTGAAATGAAAACATGCTGCTCACACCATCTATTTGTTACTGAGAGGATCTCATGTTCTCAATTTTTAAACAGCTATTTATACTGAAAGGCAATACTATACATCAGAAAAAGTCTGTTTGGCCTTTTTCTGCGTTCAGAAGAACATACTGGTTTATACTTCATGTATCATTAATATAGCCCCCTGAGCTGCATTGTTTGAAAAATAAGAGTATGAAGATGATGATACGGTAATATCTGCCAGGATTATCCTTTAAATTTAAACGTCACTCTTATGCAATAAAGTGTGATCTTGGACCTGTAATTATCAAGCAGCAGTGCATTATCTGGACTGTTCAGTCACACGAGATCCAGAAAAGGAGATCCACTACAGTATCCTGAAGATGATTGCAATGAGGCAGCAGTGATAAAAACCTTCTAATTTTAGCAACGGTGGAACCCATTTTTACCAGGTACCCCTCCGTTCTTTCCAGTTGCACCCTGAAGCCAGATGTACTTATAGTGATGTTAATATATCACATCTTTCAGTTCATTGTGGGCCTGGAAACATAATACAACAGGCTTGGGAAAGATAATAATTTGGGTGTTAGAGTTTTCTGAAAGCGGTGTTCATTTGATTTTTCATTGTATATTTTAATGTACTTCAGAGCATATCCTCTCCCTTTGTGGTAACTCACTTTCTCCATTAAATCTCAATTATTTGCTACTAGACGAAAACTATGATTCTTTAAGTGTATCTTGCTAAACACACGGACTGTCCATCAGTATGCACAGATAACTATCACGCCCTTGATTAGAGGACACACCCCTACTGTCAGTTTTAAAATCTAGTGTTTTTCCTGCATGTAGGTGATAATAAACTTCCAGAGGCTACGTCACATAAATACTTTGAAAGAAGTGTATAGGAATTCAAATGAAGATAATACAGAACCTATAGGAAAGTTAGGACGAGCACAGAGGCTGCAGGGTCAGCAATCAAACACATTAGTTGAAATCTATGGTCTCACAGTGGTTCTTAAGAAGTTTGTGAATGGAATATGCCCAACACGCATTCCGTGGGTAGGCCACATAAATGCTGCTGATTTGTAAATGTGATGGCAGTATTAATTCAAGGGTTAGGCGGAAGCAAGCAGGGCGAACTTGATTTTTTTAATTTAATGATGCACATCCACATTTATTTAATCCAAACCTGTGCTAGTTCTGTACAATCTAGTTAGTTACAGTTCAGAGTGAACAATTGCTAGACTAGCTGTTCTTATTACATTCATATATTGTTGTCTTCAGCTGCAACCAAAGGAGACATTATTAAAAAAGAAAGTATTTTCAACCTTTAAAAGGATCACGCTCACCTCTAGAGTTAGGTTGGTCTAGACATTTTATTTAAACTGCTTAAGTCTATGGGAACTATCTTATCTAGTCTAGAAACAGGAAGTAGTATTTAAACTCTACAGTAAATACCTTCAACAGTAAATACTGTTCTAACAGAAATAGGAATGATTTCTTTATCTTGGCACCCATTGTAGGCAACTGGGCTGGACAGCTAAGGAGTTCATCATGTAGAATCACTGTAGTTAAAGCCAGATGATATTATGTTGTGAATAAAAGAACGAGCCAGGGAGTTCAAGGAAAGAAAAGAAAAAAGAGAAGAATGTGTAAAGATGCTACCCTATCCTTTCTCTTAAGTGTATGGGCCTTGCCCACTGATGCTGATGGAAGAAGCCTCAGGCTCCCTTTAACTTTTCCTCTCATCAGCATGTGTGTGCGCCTGGAAAGTAAGTGGAGAATGACTGTAAATAGAGGGATATGGAATTTTTCTTTATTCTAAAGTACAATTCTTTTGCAATGATAGAAGGCAGACTCTTTGGAGTTTTTAAATCCCCGACAGTCTGGGTTTTGGTTTTGTTTTTTTTTTTTTCTGGGTAACACGGCTCCATAGGCTTTGCATGCTAATGTTGCCTGTGTATTTTGCAGTATTGCCAGTGGCTTGCAGAGTGTTCATACTGTCTATGTATGTTTAGGAATTTTAAACTTTATTTATTTTATGCTTCTGCTGGATTAGAAATATGATGAATTCTTAGATTTGTACGGCTTTCAACTTGCAGCTGCCTCTCCATGTAGAAACTGATGGGGATTCCTTCGCTCTTCAGTTGTTTCAACAGCATTAAAAAGGCATAAATGGGGAGTGATTGAGGAGAAGGCCAGAGATTCCACAGCACAGTGAGGAGAGTACAGCCAGAAAACCAGCTCAGTGCATTCTTCCGTGCAGGAAGGCCCAATGCCAGTTATTCCCTAGTGCCAGAACAACTTTACTGAGGAAATGGGTGTGAGTTAAAGACTCTCTGAGGCTTCGCTTCCTTCATTCCTGTGCCAAGTGTACCTCAACTGAAACGGAAAGTCAGTGAGTGCTAGTGACTGACCTACTGCGCTCCTCCTGTCGTCCTGGCACAGCTGGCAGGGCTGAGAAAAAGATGTTAGGCTGGAGCAGTATTACCTCCAGTTCCCAAGACCTTTGGAGGCAGCTGGTGGAAGGAAAAGTATCTTGCAGGGCTGTGGATACCTGCTGGGTGCTGGTCTTTCGTGCATACTAAGCAATGAGGGGAGGATTTTATTTGGAAAAAAATGAAAAAAAATCATGGCCATGCCAATGAAGTACTGAGGTCTGAGGTGGTAGGAAAGAGAGTAAGGTGTAAAAAAAATATTTTGCTCAAACTTACATAAAAAGTTTATTTTTCCACTTTAAGAGCTCTTACTTCTAAAAAAACACATTACATGACATTTAAAAAAATCTTTTCCCATTATATAATGAAATAACATAACTGGATGTAGTGCTGTTATTGACTGCAACAAAAACACATTTCCAGAATTCTGGTGCTAACAAGTTTCCATTTTTGCTTTCAATATTTTTCTCATTTCTGTGAAAGCTTCCTGATTCAACTTTCTTCATTAAGAATTTCTTCTATTTCAATTACAGATCATTCTAATCAGCTTTTTAATTATGGCTAGAGCAGGCTAATTACAGCACTCCTGGCTGCTATAAACAAGTCCTTGTGGGGAAAAAATGTAAAAAAAAAAAAAGAGGTGATTAGCTTTAAATGAAAATGAAAAATAACTGCTGTCGTTTTCCACCGTCAAAAAAAAAAGGGGGGGGGTAACATTTTCTATACCTCATAGCAAATACAGACCTGGACTGGAAAGAACTGTTTGGGTTAGAGTCTGAACCTTGCAATTACCTGAAATTGAATTAGTTTTACTACAGGTGTTTGCTATGCATATTTTGAAGGAATTGATCTAACTTTCTGAACTCTTCTAGTTAGTCCACTGCATCATCTGCATAAAGTCTGTCACAATTATGTTAAACTGAGATGCTTTTTCGTAAGAGAGTTGTGAATATGAAAAACAAGGCAGTATCACTGTACCTTATTACGAACCACAGAATAGTAATACAACTTTATTATGCTTTTTCAAGTCATCTGAGATCTCATGCTGTGAATTTTGTTCTTGTTGCAGATTCTGAGGTATCCATGGTGACAATCTGCCCACAGAATACTGAAGGAGACCCTTGAACAAGGAAATTCCTACTGTTGTCATCTGCCTGAAATGTGACAGAAGGAGCCAGTGCTTGAGAACAGTTCCTGGAGTCCTTACGAATCACAAGACGGGAGTCCTTTGTGAGTAACAGAAAAAAATTGGGCTATGGACACTATTCTGTAGAATATATGGCCACAGATCCTTCCGGGAAACCTAGCCAAATGCGCTTTTGAGCTCTCTGTGAAATGCACGTATTTGACTCATGTTCAAGGCTAGCTAAGTAAATGTGATCATGTAGTTGTGTTCCTAGCTCTTCACTGATGTTTAAGGTCTTGCGTCCAGTGGAACTCCAGGAACAAAGTCCTTATCATTTGTCTAAGTCTACAAGTATCTGTTATGAAAGGTAAAATACTCTGATTGTAAACCTTTCTGTAGCACATTTATAAAAATGGGATGGCACGAAATAGTTCATTCTGCTCTTTTTTTTCCCTTTACTTTAAATCCAACTTACCCAGCGACGTTTTTATCATGTTTATCGTTGTGTTTGAAACAACAAAACTATTTGATAGGTATTTCTGTTCAGTACTTTTTGTAACATCAAAAGATTGTTGTTCCCTACTAATTCAGTATTTTGTTTTCTTGTATGTTTATATCCAAAGCTATGGCATGTACAATGGACTGTCAGAACATGGAGCAACAGTCTGTGACTACACTTCTTCAGAAGGAATAGACCTGGTGATGATGGACTTTACCGCACTGTGTCAGAGACACCCCGCAGTTTAACGGCAATCCCTATCCAATGCACGGAAGACCTTCAGAAGCACTTTCCCTGCTACAGGCACACATTTATCAGGTTTCAGTTCCGAATATCAAGGTAGGGAACTAAGCAAGTATCTACTTGTATTCAAACTGATTTTCTACCTCCGGTATTTGTGCGGTTGATATTTCCTTATGTATATATTTGCTGTAGAACTTTGGATTCATTCCTAAACTCTGCCCCAAACTCTGTCCGTAGGCCCACCAGCAATTTCAAACAATTTCTCTGCATAAAAGAGTGTGCTCTTCCAAGTCAGAGAGAAGGGAACATTGTTATCTTACACTAAGAAGCAGGAGGCTTGCCTTGGTCAACTCTTAGCTCCTGCAGACTGAAAAACTCAGTTTAGATTGCCTGCATCCCAGGTGACTGCACTTCCCACGAAAACTTGCTTTAACCAGACAGTACCAGGGAACCCAGCACCCGTGTTCACCTCTTTTTCCCATGTGGCATTTTTTGGTTTGTCAATGATTGTGCAACCTGAATTTCCAGAAAAGCTTGATCGTCTTAAATCAGGAATTAACAATAATGTGTAAGCACTTTTTCAGAAAACATGCTTTAGAAGCTTTGATTTTTCTGTATTTATATTCTGTTAAATTCACATAAAACAATTAAGCTTTATGTGTTAGCACTAGGCAGAAGATATTTTCCCTTTGTAACAGTTTCCATTTAGAAAGTGGTGAGTTCTGTTGAGAGGAAGAAAACTTTGAAATAGTCATTAGGAACTGTAGTTGCAAATAGCTTTGCAACTTACTGTGCACATTTTTTATTTTGGGTAGTGATAAAACTAAGGTTAATTTAAAAAAAACAATCATACATGTCATTTGTCTCAAATGAAGCATGAAGTCCATGTGGATGAATCTAAATTCTTCATTTCAGCAGCATGTTTTAAAAGTTATTAAAAATACACAGCTGTGGAATGATAGATAATAATTCTAATTATAGACAGGGGGCTGTGAGCTCTGAACTTCCAGTCAGGCTCTTGTTAGTTTAGAGACGGGCTCTTGAAAAGGAGGATGATCGCAGCCTATAAGGATGAAGTGACAGGGAAAAAGCTTTTGCTTTGTTCCTTGATTATTAATTATAGGAGTAACATACGTAAAAACTAGACCGTACTCAGGCTGTGAGGTTTGAAAAAGATTAATTGGGTTTTTTTGTGTCCAGACCTGTGTTTGCTTATGTGTTAAATGCATTTTACGTGTTACTGCTATTTCAATATAAGTCAGAATTATCCTGATATTCCTAAAGGTTTCCTAAACTCTGTACCCATCGCTTCTGGTCTGGTATAATAGCAAGTGTTGTAGCTCTACATAATCTTCATAGTAGCCTTCAGCAGCCACATGCCTGTAGGCTCTGGAATGCGTGTCGGCACATCCACCTGTTTTACCCCCGTCCTCCACTTGCCTATTCTAGTTTCAAGTATGAGTTTGAACACAAGTTGTTGCCCCAAACAAAACGTGATATGATACAGAGTTTTGCATTTCATTTCAGCTTGTCTTTTCTTGAAAGGTTAATAGTGACGCTCAATGAAAAGAGAGCCCACACACACTAGCTACAAAGAAGCTTACTCATGTTCACTAGGGTTTTCATTTTAATTCAGTTACTTTAATTTTGTTAATTTATTTTCAACATGCAGTAGATCAGTTTGAAGGCTTAGCATTAACAATGGGAATTATTCACTTTGGCATGTATTTGGTGCACTAGTTCAAAGTGAATTTTGTATTTTCTTGCACATATTTTTTTAGAATCAGATAACTATAAAAAGCTAAAACTTTGGATTAGAACTTTTCTTTCGACAGTGACTGCCATGGCAAGACCGTGCAAGATATACAAGTAAAGCACTTGCAATATTTTCAAAGGAAGTAATTTTCGTATCTTGCAGAGAGTGGAATGTTTACCATAATTGAATGGTATTCTGTGACAATAGGTGATATGAAATTGGTTGGTTTGGGGTTTTTTTGTTTTATTTTATTTGCTAGTGTATTTGTTGGTGTGTCTAAATATTACAAGGCTACTTCTGCTGTAAGAGCATTTCCTCTTTTAAAATTACATATAAAATGTAAAACTCACTGTTTACTCTTATTACAGAGGTTAGGATGCTATGTTTTATTTTTCTTTCAAGAGCAAAATCCTATGTTTACACGCTTTTAGGCGCATGTGACTCCAATTGCAAATGCTACTGCGCATATCATTTGTGTTACTTTTCTACTGCTGGGCATAAGGACAAAATGTTGTAGGCGGTAACATTTGGATTTGGGGGTTTCACTTTACTTCTTTTTCTCTATAGTTATTTATATAAAAGTACAAAATAATTGATGAATGTAACAGTTTGAACTCTATATATGCCGGTACACACTATCTGTATCACCAAGGAGCAGTAAGTAGTATTAGTAGATATTGGTAGAAAACAGTAAACCGTATTCTTAGCTGGTGCAATAGACATAAATTAGAGTTAGTAGAGCCTGTAAAAATTTCCATTGACTGACATTTGGTCCTAGGAACTAGAGATCAACAAAATAACCTGTAATTACAGGCTCCTGCTCAAAAGTCAGGAATGAGAGTTGGGAGATTGTGCATTTGTTGATTGGACGTTACCACACTTTAAACATGGGTATCATACACACAGTAGTATTAAGACTCACTATTAAGATCTATGTGTGTTCAAATATTGCTTGGCTTAATTACGCAGTCTTATTTTCTTTTTTTCTTGAGTATATTTCTTTAGCTCAGGATTGCTTATATACCTTAGCTGAAATGAGATTTCAGAGTGAAGTTGTTTTAAACCCCCAGGACGATGATTTCTTCCTCTTCCTTCTCCACCCTCAACCACTACCACACATCCTTTCCTGACATCCAACCTCAAAAGGATTGTGTCTCACTTGAAGCAAACAGAGACACAGTTTTTATTCTTTTTCTTTTTTTTAAAATGTTTTAAAAAATTCTGTTCTTTAGCTTGCCAAGAAATAAACAGAGCTAGGCTAAACAATTGAGTCTAATACAACCTTCCCTAACTGAGTTTCCATATTTTTTGAGCTTTTATTTTTTAATTTTAAAGTCAGTCACCGTTCTCTGGTTTGTACATATCTTCCCTTCTAAATTATGAAGTGACCTTTGCTCTGCTGTCTTCTAGAGTGGTTACAGCTCCTTGTGGAATGACAATCTATTCTCTTTGCTATTATTTTCTTTGTCTCCTAAAACCACCACCCCACAAATCCCTTGATCTCTGTAGTCTTTAAATTGGTTTTTACGAAAGGGTAATAACCCATTTATTTATTCTTCTGTTTGAGTACTTATTCACTCTCATACTTTCATTTTCACCAAAAAGTAAATATAGGGAAAAAAGTAACTTTTTTTTTTTTTCTTTCCCCAGAGCTGCCAAATAGCTGAGGTCCTCCACCATTTTGTGTCCTGAGCACAGCTTTAATCCCTCAGTTGGACACAGGCTACATCCAACATTATCAGTGGTTAAACCACTTAAGTAATCTTTCAGCTTTTGCACATGGAAAACGAGATAGTAATTCTTACCACTATGTGTAAAGAATTTGAAAAGCTTTAGATTGTAAAAAGGAATAAAAAGTACAGTGTACTTACCAGCACTTACTTGCCGCTTCAGTATGTAATATATACTGAAGTGACTTACGCAACTTAGAAGTATATAAAAATAATTGAACCAGTCAGTCATAGCTTATTCCAGTTATAACTACTGTATCACAGCTCAACAGAACTAAAATTTAATTATCAATTAAGCTAAGATTTCTAGCCCTATTTCTGTCTGTTCTGGGTTATATTACCTCCCATTTGGAAATAAGGGTGTACAGCCATGGCAACTCCTACCTTCAATAGCAATAGCAAATAAATTACCAAGTGTTAGTTTGAGGTTTCTTTGCCCTCAGTTGAAGTTTCTTGTGCTATCTTAGCTTTTAATCTTGTATCACAAGGAAACTATAAACAGAGTCGTCATATGCGCTCATTTGTAAACCAAATCTCTGAAATAAGGCAATTCAGGCTAAGTGCAGCATTGAACCGCTTTTCATGGCTATAAGCTAGCTAACAGCAAAGAAACATGTTTGTTTGTTTACCTACCTAAGACTTTTAACAATTCTAGATGGTGATTTCCTGTACGCCTTATAATAGAAGTCTGCTGAAGGAGAGGCATTTGCCATGATGAGTACCTTCAGTTCATCCAGACATAAAGTCTAGGAGCAGCAGTCTGAGACTAAAAACAATGCAGAGAGGTTATGGGTTATTCTAAAGTGGT
Organism: Burhinus bistriatus; assembly: GCA_013397275.1. Classification (NCBI taxonomy): domain Eukaryota; kingdom Metazoa; phylum Chordata; class Aves; order Charadriiformes; family Burhinidae; genus Burhinus; species Burhinus bistriatus. The sequence continues at coordinate 108,799 of VYXH01003071.1, forward strand.
TTTGCTGGATTTTTTTATCAGTTATGGTAGAAACCCACTCAAATGAGTTATTAAAAAAAAAAATATTGAAGCAATATGTTTCACTCTGGAAGCAGGTAAGCAGCCCAGCTCTAAATTTAATGGGATTTGCACAAAAGTATACAAAAAGAACACTGTCCCAGTTTTGGGTAACTGAGCGAGTTAAACAGAACTCCTGCAGATTGCACTTGAAAATAGATGCCTGAATTTCATCTGTCGCGACTGTAGGTAGAAGCACACTTAACCTGGTTGGCTTATGAAACTTAAGACCTGCAACAGTGTAGGGAGACCTGAGTTGGCCTAATGTAACTACAATTGTAATGCTTCCTCACTAGAGCTGCTACACCCGTATATTGCTGAGGCTAATGCCCGTGCTGAAGTACAAGTTGAGTGAGAGAGAACTGAAATTGTAGACTAAGTGCCTACATACTTTGGCATTTCCCCTATCTATATTAGAAGGGTTTGATCATCAGCTGACACCATTCAGAAGTTTGGCAATTACATGCTGGTAGGCATCTCTCAAAAGTCAGATAAGCTTGAGTATTCAAAGAACAGACTATATTCTACAGATTTAAAACATACCTGTCATTCATAGCTTTTGTGCAGACACCATCAATTCTATTGGGGGGGGGTGGGGTGCAGGGGAAATCTCACTCATTTTTGTCTATTGCTTTGTTTCTTGCTGGTCTTACAGAACAAAACAGCTTCTGCACAGATTAGTCTCTTTGGCTGAATGTCATGCCGCGAGGAACTTCATCTAGACTAATGGAATGAGGAAGATACATGCATTTACTTCAGTCTCTACTCTGCTGCTAGCTCCTGATGGAACAGAAAATTTGGCTTCTTAACGTAAGTAAGTATTTATAACTTTTTACTAAGGAGACAAAAAAATAAGAATATGAAGCTTTTGAGTAAATAATTTTAAGTGCAGCTGTATTTTAAGTCATCTATGCAAGCCTCCTCCAGAAATGCAACACTCTACTATGCATTAAAAATGTAAGTATTAAATAAACAAACACTTAAAACTGAGTAATTGTTAGTAAGTCCATGTAATTAATTTCTCCATGGGTTAATATTTAATTAACATACAGTTAAGACATCTCTGAAAGCCTACTTTAGATCAGCTTTGATATTTCCATATTGCAGCACAAGAGATCTGAATAAATGTAGGAATATTTTATTGATCACAAACATAATACTTCTTTCAGCAATTAAAATGCATGATGATTCCTATGAACAAAGTGAAAATAAAGCACAACCAAAAAATAACTTCACATTTTTTCCATTTCATTCTTAGTGTAAGCAATAAATACAATGCTATAGCTTCTATTAATCTTATTTACAAAGTAAAATACTTGAATGTTGCCTGGTTTCCAGACCATGTTTCATGACATGAAAAGGAGTACATGTTGCAGCATTTCTACAGCCAAATACTCTAGTAGATCATCACAATGAAAAAATACATAGCGTAAATGCTGACATTAAACAAACAAACAAATAACTGAGGGGACCCTGCAATGGAACGTTTTATTCATTGAAGACAGTAGCATTAAAATAGACATTCCCTCCCGTAGAATACTATCATGCTAGTATTACAGATACCAAATATAAGACAAGTATTTCTGTAGCCTCTGTAGATTGATACAATAAATCCTCACAAAATAATAATAATAATAAAAAAAGAGCAAATAATAACAGATAACTGTTTGCATGTTCAAAGGAATCTCACAGCTCCACCAAAACAGTTCCATCCCGGAGAATACAGATAAGGACTACAACATTCTGTAAAGTAGAAAATAAGCCATGAGAAATCAGCATAAGGATTTGATCTTAATTAATTGTGACAGAAAAACATTTTAAGAAGCAGACCCTTCTCTTGGTTGTGTAGGAACTGAAAAGGGTGAGGTAGGAAGACAAAATAGGTAATCTATATTTTCCAATGCAAAATAAGAAATAGGTTAGTTAACCTCATGAGGAGGGGAGAAACATAACACTCTTGTGCCATGTAACCCTCTACAGCCACAGCCACAAACATTTTCTTGCACATCCAGCTGGATGTGTGTTTCTTTTCCAAAATGAAGACAGACGTGTTCCTAGAAGCATGCTGTGGTTGTCCACCTAGAAGTAGGATGATTTCTGTGGGAAAACAATTTTCCCTCCTAAATTACAATTACAGGTTTCTCTAACAGAGTAAAGGTAGCAAATAGCAACTAGTACTTTGCATTAAATGATAAAAATTTATAGGCTATTAAATTTGAACTGCCTAGCTGAGAAGGAAGCTTAATTCAAAATCTAATATTGTATCACACTCTAAACCATCACATATGTTTTAATTATAACAATCCACCAGGTACCATTGAAATAATTGCCTGATAATATGTCATAAAGGACTTCAAAGCACTTTTGAATCGACAGATGTCTGCCTGGGCTTTGATTCTCAGCTAGTACCCATTCATTCTGAAAATGGATCTCAAGACAGATTTATACCAGTTGATGATCTGGTCCCACAAATGTAAAGCTGCTATGCCAGAGCAGGGATTTTCTGCAACACTAATATTTTCAGAACATTGCACAGATTTTAAGTAACACTACATAGATCAGCAAGCACAGTGGTAACCAACGTCTAATCATGTTGTAGCAGATAATGTTACTGTATTCATACAATTTAAGAGATGGTGATCTGATTGCCAGATTTCACACTATTCTAAAGTAGAGAATCCAACCAATTTTCAAATCATTCCCATCAATCAACCAGACAGCCTTGCAGAAGAACAAAAAACTTATTTGTGCATCCTAGCTGAATTATCAAACTAAATCATTAATAAAGCCCTTTCTAAATTCAAACTCCAGACATAAGAACTGTAAAAAACTATGGAAAGGTGCAAGTGGCATGAACTTACTGCATCCTCCTAATGTTTTCCTTCTAAATACAAAGCATTTTAAAGCCTTATGAAGTCACAAACCAATAAACACTGTGACAGCAAATTAACTAGATGTTAATGAAGCTTACAGAAAGGCTACTGACAAAAATGTATAAATGATAAAATCAGGTTGTTCATATACAAAGTTAAGTATCTAAAACTGAAACTGAAGTGGTCTTAGAAAGAACTGTCCTTCATTTTTTTGTCTAGCTTACATGCACCAGATATACATTAATTAGCATAATAGTCTATCAAGTCCAGCATCTACTTTCCTCTACTTTGGTTGGGTTTTTCCCCACTTGAAGTAGACTTATCTGCAAAATAACCAATAAAACCTTTTTCTAGTTTTGTGATTTTTAATAAGACTTTTCTAAATTCACCTCATTTCATGCCTTCATTCTTGAGCATTTTTGTCATTTCACTTAAAAACCCTACTATTTCTTTAAAGCATAAAGATTTACAAGAACATAGACTTCAATAAAGACACATTTTCTCAAGACCTTCCTGACAACCTCCTCATTTTCAGTAAGACCTTTATTCTCTATTTCAGCAAAGAAATGACTTATAAAGTACTGTTCTAAGTTAATTAACTGAGATAGAGATTCAGCATCAAGCATTCCAAAATAATATTAAAATTCCCAATCCATAATGTTTTGAACCTTTATAAGACAAACTTTTATCGGATTTTCCAAATAATGACAATTACAAACCTTAGTATCCTTGATTAGTCTGAATCTCATACACTGGCTTTAAAGGTGTCACTTGCATTGCATTCAGTCTTGCATGCTTTTCTCAGACCAAAAAAAAGCCACAAAATTAATCAAAACTTTGCCCCAAGAATGAAGGAACAAATTATCAAGCATATGGCCAGGGAAATACTTAAAAATAAAACGAAACAACAACGTGACTACAACAAATTCTGTACATGAGCTTTTCCTAGTTGAGTAAATTCCTTAAGCACACAGTGAATTCCATCAGTTTCAATTACATATTAGTGTCTGGAAGGATTTACAGTTATTGAGGTTTCTACTTTTCTTTCTGGCAATAAGGCCTCATTGATGTTGTCTGTGTTAAACCAATAAGAAACTTCCAGAAACTTGAGAAGGAGACACTCCTGTATATGCAAAAATAGTTTATATAAAATTGCTCAAAGCTTGCTGTAAAATATAACATTGCAGTACAGACGTAAGTAGAGTCTCAGACTTGCACTGGTGTCTCTCTGCTTGATTTAAAGTAGTGGAAAAAACAAACCGGCCACACGAAACCATCAATATCTTTGAGTCTGTTATCTCAGACTACCTGTTGAGCTTTTTTGACAGTCAAACACTGGGCACAAAATTAACCTGGACAATCTATTGTTATTATTGCACCTACTTTAACAATTTTCCTTTGTTCTGTTTTAGGTTCAATTAAGACAATACAGTATTGTATTTACACTCTAAAATTCTATAGGCAAATGAAGTGGCTTCAACGCAACAGTCTTATACAAACTTCCAAGAAAATAAGAAATCCTTCATTGATTCCCTTTGTACAAAAAATTGCCAACTTTGTCTACACAGTAGAAACTGAAGAGGCAAAGTTTGTATCCTTATATAAATGCACATACATATATAGATATATATATGTACAGATGTCCATACTATATAGATACACAGAAACACAAACATATGTATATATGCGCATATATACATACATATGAAAAATGTGTTGGTTTAGTTTGCATCATTCAGGAGAAAAATGTATCCCAAGTTAGGTAAAATCTTCTGGCCGTGAAGTCATTAAATCAAACCTGGAGTTCATGAGCTACGAGGGTAAGCACACTGGCATATGCCGAGCCTTTGGTAGTCAACCATACAGCTTTTCAGTTTTTAAAACGACACTGTCCATGTCATGGTAGCCCTTCCCATTTAAATGTTCACTGGTGCAGTCGTGATTGTAGCTGTAACCTTGAACATCACTGATTGATGAGACAGTGTAGGAAGCAGTGCGCATAGCATCAGAGTGGCTGAAGCTGTGCTCAAATTGGATTTTGTACTGATTCCAGTGTCTTCTCAAAACAGCTTGGACCTATGCCAGGGAGAAAAAAAAAAAAAAAAGAAATGCACATGAAACACTGGGAAAGATATCATTGGACTTCATTCTTTGCTGAATGAGTGCCATAATAAACGTGTCTAAGCAAATTAGGTAGTAAGGCTGAATAACCCTGGAAAACGGGGGTACCTACACGTGATGTCACGTAAGGTGTTCTGAAAGATTTACCATTTAAGAAGGCATTATTCTTTGGCAAATTTGATGTGAAATAATTGTAAAATGTAATTTGTAAAAATGTAAAATGTACTAATTGCTCAGGAAAAGCACAGATTACAGGAGGAGTAGCAACAACACAATTTTCTGCTTTCTCCCCTGTGGGTTGAAGTCTAATGTGGACAGATCAGATTTACAGGTGAAAAATGTCACTTCTATTCACCCTTATATTCAAAAGGCCACATCCTCAGCAGCTGTAAATTCTTATACTCTCAACAAAGCATAATTTACATTTGCTATGGTTCTGGCACAAGAAAGCCTTTCTTCATTTCTGACCATACATTAATCGAATTAATAGAAGGACAATTTCCCAAACTCCTTATTCCTACCAGAGTTAAAAATAAAGCTGATAAAATAGCTGAAGGCCCTAGCTTGTTTACATGTCTCCACTGAAAGGATGTTATGTTTATCTTAGCCTTCCTCTCCTACAATATGGTTAAACACCTGTGCATACTGGATTGATGAATTGTCACATTCATGAAATTCACATGGAATTAGTCTTTCAGTGAAGATGCCAAGCAAGGAATGCTAAGAGTGGTAATAGCTGTTGTTGCTTTTTCAAGAGATTTTTGTTTTTAATGTTAAAAAAACTGCCCACAAATCATGAATATTTAATTTCCATTTCAGCCAAACTTTGTAGACAAAGTATTCCCGCATTGACTGGCAAGGTACTGACTTTCAAGAACTGCTGGGAGGACACTGACACTCATATTTAGCCAGCAGCACAGCCCAAATCACAGGCCTCATTCACAAGCATGACCTTCACTTTGTTACATACAAAAGAACTAAACACTAAACAATGATTCCCCCAGTTAAATGTTGATATTGTGGGTAAATATTCTGAAGATTTACCATATGTCTTCAGGGTTTCTTTTGTGTGTGCTTTACATTTCCCTAACACAATGGCTTCTTTTGTCTAATTTTACTCTGGCTTTAATTATGAAAAATAAAAATAAACAGCAGAAAAGGGATGCAATTTTTAGACTTCCTGCAGTCTGGTATCAGAATCCTCTGTTTAAAGGAGGACTTCATATTTCTCAAAATCCTTACAAAGAAAATGTGAAAGGGTAAGGGAAAAAGTATCAACAGAGTGGCGTAAGAAGTTAGTATTTTAGGGCAAAGGAGATGCTCGTTTACTGTTCATAAAACTATTCTAATCCACTCAAAACATCTAGACACAAATCAAGTCTTAATACTTCTGAGTATCTGCTCTTATTGCTCTTCATGTCAAAAGTCTGTATTTGTTCCGAGTCTAAATGAAGAGTTCTTGTTTCTTCACAGCAAGTTTTTGATTAATTAATTTGCATTGCATAGCAATATATAGCCTTAAATTTTCACACAGGTTGAATCTATTTCCTGTAATCCCTCATAAACTCAAGAGAAGAAGGATATTGAAAATTCCATCTTTTCTGAGAAGGAAGCTTGGAATTTATGTCTAAATCATATCAATCCATCTGTGCACATGACTAAGCTCTGTTCCATTTGTTCTCCTTTCCATGGTCAGTTATTCCAAAACATTAGTGTTTTATTGTAGACGCATGCTCAAAAAGTTACGCATTGAGCAATTTTCACTTTAGACAGGACAGACAACAGGTAAGAGGTGGGAAAACATCAGCAACTGCAACTAAATGGCTTAACCAAGGTCAAAGAAGTCTTCTAGCAGAGCTGGGAAATAATCTAGAATTGCGGATTTGCAAAGAAGCCTTGCACTCAGGTCCTTTCCCACATTTGCTCCTGGTTGCTTCAGTAACACTTGTTCGTTCATCTTATTTTCAATTGTCAATAATATTTGTAAATCAGGCCTAAAGGATATCAGTCCCTATAGCTCAAGAGAACCATCAGTATCCCTGCAAGGCAAGTGCCTTTGGGCTACTTCTAGGGAGAACACCGTCTGCTTAGCTTGCTCTCTGGCCAGTGACAGATTGCTATGAATAGTGTTTCCTGTACAGGCAAACACCGTTTCCTCTATGCCCGTCCCAGTGCCCATCGTGCTCTCTCAGTGCATTTCTAAGCAAGCCATGTATTTCTGGCATTCTTCCCAAAGCCTCTCTGTTACTGCTGAATCAGTGTTTCACCTCTGTCCTACTACATGTCTATTCTTGTAGGGTGTTACATCCTTTCATTTATTATTACTGTCTTTCAGTCTTCTCTAAACTGTCCAATCAATCATTTATTGAAGAAGATGGGAAAAAAAATCAGTGAGACAACTAATTTTACCACTAATTATATGCTGTTTAACAATACGTATGTCTACCCATGAAGTGAAAACAGAATTCTCTCCTCAGCTTTGAGCAGTTGCACAGAGCTGTAGATTCAGCTCAGGAGGGGTAGCACTTTGTTACTTTGCTATAAGAAAGGATATTAAGCAATGCATTTAATGAAAGAAAGGAATGTAATAAGTATAACTATATTTCTCAGTCATTAATAGAGATGCCAGTTCCAGCTGGAATATTCTTGCTTTCTCACCTTACTAGTTAGTAATGGCTCTTTTTGATGAATTTTCACAAAGGGCTCCTTCCAAATCAGCTCTTTACCATACTGGTAGCTTGATGTTCAATATAGCACAAATTAAACAGCTCAGTAGCTAATGAGGAGGAAAAAAACCAACAAACCAAAACCAAAAAAACCCCAACACAACCTCAGCTATTAATAAAGGGATTGTATAATCCTGCAGACCTGAGACTATAATCTTTACTGCAACATTTCTATAGACCAGTGGAAGGAAAGAAAAAAACCCCAACCCCACAAACCTTACGTGGATAATGTAGGTCATTATTATCACCTGTTATTAATAGCTTAACAGGAACCCTTCTACTGATTTATCAGAGATCCAGGACAAGCTTCTCCTCTGACTGTAGCCTGTGTCACCCCAAAGGCCAACTCAAACTGGAAAACACAATGAGGTAGTCAAGAAGCATCTTGCTCTGTGGGATGCTGGGACATAAGCACGTAAGTGTCCTTAGGGAAGCCTTGCCACAGAAGATAAAGATGAAGGGTTTGCACGTGTGCCCTTGTCTGTAGGTTTGTGACAAACAGCTGCAGTGCATGTTAGAACCGGATTTGACAGACCATCCCTGGCTGTGCTGCCCAAGAAGTTTGGAGACATTCCTTGGCTACAGTCAGCAGGACATACTAGCTATTTTTCTTGCATTTCTTAGCTCCTTTTCACTAGACTTCTCTGCTAGCAGACCACTTCTATTCATTTTTTGGCCAGAGGTGGCCTACAAGCCATCACTTGAACAAGATTTGGCTCCTGATTTTTGACAGAGAAAACATTAAAACATACAGTAGCATTTGGGAAATGCTAAGATTTAGAGAGAAAAAAATGCTTTTAGCATTTTTAATACCCCACTGGAAAATCTTTGGCCCATTGTCACTCAAAGTGTTGATTCCTATATCAGTGTTCATCTTTTAACCATAGACTTACTGCAGAAAAGCATTAACAGCGCTCTGAAGCCTCTCATTTTGTATAGTCTCTAACGAGGTGTTGCTATGACAGGTGATGATAAAGAAGCATCTTGTACACAACAGCGAAGCCGCAGTTGCAGGCTTTGTTCAGGCATTGTTATGACAGCAAGAGAATATGATGGCAACAGAATACATGTGTGCCTGTAGGCTCACACACCAGAAGCAGAAATCTTTTAGTAGACAAAGGAAATACTTTTTTTCTAACTATACTGTCATTCTCCCCATGGATTTTCTTACAGATACAGTTGTTTATAAAAGCAATAAATCCCTTCTTGAATAAGGTGTAATAATAATAAAAAAAAAAGTGAATAGTGGTCATTGAAGAGCTGAACCCAAAACTGGTTTAAAAAGCATAAATTTCCACTCTGTAGAGAGCAAATACAAACATGTATGTTTAACTGACAAAGTCAAGGCATAGGGTCTAAAAATTAAATGCCTAAATTAATAAATGCTAAAATGGCTAATTGTCCTTTTTAACATTATCCTGCTGACAGATGTTCAAGAAGTGATTCATCTGTTAGGAGTTTGTAGGAGTTGTGGAAGAGCTCAGCTTTTACCACTGATCAGCCCATGGTGCATTTAGGATACTGAGTTAGTGGGGTCACTCAGGTTTGCTTTTCGTACACAACAAAAGAAAGTGTGTAAAAATTATGAGTTTGTAACAATGGAATATTAACAGGTACAGTTCTTATTGATAATGTATTTTAAAATTAGGGTTTTGACTTGTTTAAGTAATAAAGTATCCTCAGAAGCTGCACAAGGATTAAAAGGCAGAACTGAGCAGTGGACAATGTTGTTTCACAGAAACTGCAGAGATTTCAAGGGGGTTTTCCCCCCATTTTGCACTGGAGCAGAACAAACTCTCTGCTTGATTTTTTCCAAATATCTATTTTTAGAAGACATTCTGAAGGATAAAATTTAGAAGGGAAAGAGTGTGTGAAATATCAATGCTGAATGTGGACAAGTGGTCAAATCAGATCCAGAATGCTTAGTGGCGTGTTCTGCTTTGAATCACATGTATAAGCGAGGACTTGAACCTGGATCTACCTTATGTTAAAACCAGATCAAAACTACTGCCTCATGCCCACTAAACTATGAGAAAGCCTCTTTTCAACTTTTCTGCCTCCTTGGCAAAATAAATAAATAAATAAACAAACAAATAAATAAATAATTGAGACTCATACATTTCTGGGGGGAATAAAAATAAACCTTGAAACCCCATGGAAGTTTCATTGCAATTCAGTCAGCTTCGGACTTAGAAAGAGAAGGAAGCGTGATCTGCATGAATCAATTCTAATATTAGCCAAATATTTACCTGTAAGTAAATATTACCGTCCAATAACATTATATAAAGCACACTGACACAATTTTGTAACATCTGATAAAAGAAACGAAGGGTTCAGTCACATGAAAGCATCTGGTTACTCCCACACATCTGCTTACAGCCGTATACTGCAACTGCACTAGATGTAGAACAAATGAACAAACAGATGTGTAGGAATAAGTGTAGGACGTAATTGTTCCTCTGCCAAAAGTGTTGGAAAAGTACCAGTTAGTTTTTTGGTGGGGTGTTTTTGTTAATTTTTTGGTTTTTTGGGGGGAGTGGTGGGAAGAGGGAGATGTTTGCAAGCAAGAGCTATATTAACAATTTTTTAGATATATATTTCTTAGCCTTTCTACCACTTTGATCTCTGACACTGTAAGGCCCTTTAAGTGTACTCTCAAGTACAGCTTGTGGGCCGGAGTTTCTAGATGGAAGTCATTGTGTGCACTCCAGAGTTACTGGACCTTGATCTGTTCAAGATAACAGCAAAGCTTGTCAGCTTCAACAGAATCAGTACTATATATTACCGAAATACTGAAATCTTCTAACTTAAGAATATAAGAAGTTTGTTCTTGGAATTGACTGATAATGGTTTCTTAAAAGTGCACTTTTTATTCAACACAGATTTCTGACCCAAGCACAATAAGCTGTTAAGTTCTGATTTTTGGAATGATATTTTTCAGCTGTGCTAAAAATTTTTCCAAACTGCAACCTAAAATTTTCCCAGAGCTGTCAGAACACAACAGTACCCCAGCCCAGCAACTTGTATCCAATATGCTCTATTCCTGCTGCAGAAAGACCAAATACAGTGATTCTCCAGAATAACAGATGCTATAGACAAATATACCTTCTGGATGTTGAATTGCATTTTACTTTTATATGATATTTATTGAGAATTTATATCAAAGGGACAAGTATCTTCAGTTCCTTATATAATCAAGAGACATGTATATTGCTCAGCACAATGAGTCAGTCCTAAATAACTTAATGATGCCACGAATGACAGCATAGTCCTTCCCAAGCTCTGCTCTTGGCAGCCAGATTTATTTTTTTAATTATTTTTTACCTGACAAATTTAGATTTAGAAAATTTTTTAAAAATTATTTAAAAATTACTATCTCTCTAATTGCTGAAACAAACCAAAAAAATATAAAATAGGAAAAGTATTATAAATATATTAAAAACTGTTACTCTACCTCTCCATTAAAGAAGCAGAAAATTGTAGCCACCAGTAGACCCTGTAAAATAAAAAGATTCTGCTTTATTTCACATGCATATGGATTTTTCCAGGTTTGAGATAATTAGAAGTTCCTGATAAAATGCAGATATAGATAGCAAAGAAAATGTAGTACAAATCTAAACTTGGTGAATTATTTTTAAAAATACATTACTAAAAAGTATTGGACCAGCTATCTACTGTGATCTTTCCTTTAAGAAATGAAAATTCAGCATAATGTGAAAGTTAAAGTAATTTATAAGAATTTTGCATGAAGATCTTGCGTGAAGATCTTTAAAAATGAAAATGACATGATCATTTCTCTTTTGTTTGCTTCACATGCCAACTGCTATCTAGCTCAAGTGAGCAAAAAGTGTTTAATGCTTCCTACCTGGTAGTGCATAAGGATGTGCATCACATAGTCATACACTTCCTCAGCAATCCGGCCTTCTGGTCGCCATGGAAACAGGACAAATTCAATGCCAAGTAGTGGCACAAGAATCAGGGTAGCTCTGACTGCTTTCATGTACAGGTTGGATTCTGCCTTGTGGGTGTCTTTCAGCTTGGTTATGAGAACACGAACGATATTTAGCAGGAAGAAAAGATTCACCTATCAGAAAAGAAAATGACACTGAAGACAGGCTGAAAAATAATCCCACGTGCTGTTTCATAATGCTAAAACCCAGAAACTCAAAACTCATACAACATGGATAACATTGTGATTGTACAATAAACATGAGACAAAACTCTTTGAAAACACCTTTAAGTAACTGAGAGTGGGCTCTAACATCTGTTATCCACATCCATTCCTCTTATTAAGTAAGTGTCCATCCAGATAACCGTTGATCTTCCAGTGTTAACAATCCACGCACCTTTCTCTCTGCTATCACTATAACAGTACACAGGTGAATGATTAGTTTTTTTAAATAGGTGATATCTTTTTAGGTTGGTCAAGAAAGAGGATTATGCTCTTCCCTCTTTGTACTTAAATACAGTTCTTCAAAAAGCTACTTTTTTATTTTTCAGATATGAATTTGGCAAACATATAGAGCAGAAAATAATCAGATTTTTAAAAAATTTAAAAATAAAAAAAAAAATTGCAGGCAACATGCTGCTAGAGGGAACTGTATACGCCTGTAGACAAACAGCAGATTTAACATTCTTACAGTGGCCAATGGTTGATTTTTGCATCATTCAGCAGAACTGCAAATGGGGCAAGCACTGAGATGATGCTCTGCATCACTCTCATGCACTACTGAACTTGATTATTTCCATAGCTATCAAGGTTTTTCTTGTTAACAGTGGTGTATATTCAGTTTCATAAAAAAAAAAAATCCCAAACTGAAATCACAACTATGCAGACTGTATCTTTCAACTTATAAGCCCTCAGTATAAGCAACCACAAAACTAATACACGCACACGTATATGTGTGTATATACACACACACACACACAAACCCAACAACCTAAGGATGTGAGTAACCAGAGCAACGGCAATGTTAGGGATGATTACACCGTATTTTCATCTACTGTGCAATCATGGCAGCCCCTTACAGAAACTAGAGCTAGAAGAGACCTTGAGAGCTCAGCCAGTCCCATCACCTTGCTCAAGGGCACAGAGGCAAAACAATGCTGCTTAGGGGATTCACTATGGAAGGGAGAGACATAAGAGTCTGGTCCTATCTCTTGTTCAGATAGTTGTCTGTCCATGTCAACAACTGTCTAGAGACAAAAGGCAGGGACGTGGGAAGAAGCCAACAGGCAGCAAGACAGACAACTCCCTTCTAAAAAGACTAGGAACTCCTGGTCTAGGGGGAGGCCACTGTCTTGCTGTAGAGAAGTGTGAACAGGGAAGCCATTTCAGACCGTATGTGTCACCATGTCCTCCACAGCCCTGGCAGAATTCTTTCATGTCAGTTAAGGTTTTCATGATAAACAGCTGCGTATTGTTATAGCAACAAGGCCCTTGACAGATATGTGATGTTATTTATATTCTACTTACATGCTATTTAAAACATTTTAACAGGAAATAGTTTTACATAGGAAACTACTGCATGAATTTCTCCTGGAAGTCTCCAGCTAGCTTTAAGCTTTGTTTAAGCAACCAAGGTCTTCTGATTCTTTCTCAAGGGATTTATTTAGGTTTTATGTAGCCCACGATCCTCCTCCAACTTCCTATAGTACACATAGACAATAAGTCCTTCCTCCATTTCTAAATTTAATCCTTCTCAAATCTACTAGTTCAACATCAACATGTCTCAAACACAGAGTTTTCAATGCTCTTGTGTCTTGGTAGCATGGCCAATTCCTATAATATTGTCCTTGAATGCTAAATGAAGATGAAGGTTGCAGCAGCCAGGAGGAAAATACCACCTGGCAAACTATTTCATTTACAACATGCTGAAATGCACAGAATTTTTGTAATTGTTCCACTCACCCACCAAAACGAAAACCAGCACAAAAATAAGCACACAAAGAGTTTGCAAATAGGTATTAGGGCAAACAGAAAAGACGAATGAGGCAAAGCAGAGGACAGAGAAGAACAGTATGAGTGTCATTAAAAATATGCAGCGCCAATTTTTGATGTGTATCTCTTCTGTCACAAATACAGTGAAATCAGGATGAACTGAATTCTTAAAGCAATGAAAACAGGTCTTGACTTTAGCAAGGCAGTGAGTAGATTTTTACATTTAAGCAAAAGTAGGCCAGTGGAACTACTCGCATGTCATGTATATTATCATCAAATTGACTGTGATGGTTTGTAAAGCCTCAGAGGAGTCCCGTTGTGCTAGCTGCAGTATGAACACATAGTAAAATACCGGCAGCTCCACAGTGACCTGAAAAGTGAACCGGGCAAATGAACAAAAATGGAAACAAAGGCAGAGAAGGCAATCCTAGATAAAAAGAAATTTTGGTGCCTGTACTGGGAAATGAATAAAATTTAGGTTCTGCCTTAAGGGTGGCTGTGATCTTGGCTGAGCTTCTAAGTTAATCAGTGCTGCAGTTCTTGAATTAAACTCTCCTCAGGTCCCTGATATTTCTGCTTCTTTCCATGTTGAGTTTGTGCTACGCAGTATGGTAATCCTTATTAGCATGTAGGTTTAAATTCTGGTTAAATTCCTCCCAAGGATGATAAAAAAAAGACCATTCTCAGCTCAAGAAACTCAGGTATTCTTAGATACTAGCTGGTAGCCATTGCATGGCTTTTAATCTAGTTATGCAGCTTCAGATCTTAGCCTCCTTGAGCCTGGCTTGCTTGGGCAGAACATGAAGACAAGTTTTATAGCTGTCCTGTGGACATTCCCAAGGCTGGGTATATGAACTCTAAGCATTCAACTTCTAAACTAAGTCTCGTACTAAGTCTGGCTTAAAGTCATTAAATAGGTCAGTGACAAAGCTAGGAGCTCCTGAACGTCCTTCTAGTACACGTTCACTGAGTTCACTTACTACTTCTGCTAAAAGAGTTTGCATCTATAAAAGGCAGTCTAAGACACTGATACATAATATTATTGCAGGGCAAAATAAACAGCCCTGTATTATTTATATAAATTATTTATATAAATTAAATAACGGCATACCTAAATCAAAATCTACTCTTTCATTGGCACCGATGCAAACTCAATCACTACTGCACTGGCACATCAGAAATCGACACTGAAATCACTACCACTTTCACTGAAGTTCAAACCTGTTGCTTTTTTCCCCCCTCATCCATTTTGATCAATATTTATCTAGTGTAAAAACGAACATCACCCTGTACTGTTTCATTCCCACGCTATTTCTTTAATTGTGGTTGCTTAGGCAAACAGTTGTAATTAAATGGTCAACTGAAGACAATTCCAACCAAAATGCAAGCTATGTCTGCTCACATTTCCAGTTTCTTTGGCAGGGATCTGACCACAGTTATATAATAACAGGGACTGTAAAAGCAGCATTATTGTTAACTTTATGTAATTGTAGGATTTTCAGTGATGTACAAGAGTTAAATTCCCATCGGCTTCTGCCAGTTCTCCCTGGCACCACTTGACAGTCCTCTTCCTGTTCTTTGAGATCCTGCTCCCGCAAGTAGAAACAGTGTCTTCTCCCTTGTTACCTAATTTGCAGTTTAATATTGTTGCTTAAATGTCTACTAAAGCAGGTCATGCTTAGTAAAGTGTGAAAATTGTATCTGGCAAGCAAGCTGCTTAAGCAAATGAGGGTTCTGTTCACAAAGCCTAAACACATGCATTTCATCTAATGTCTGGCTTGTCTTCTTCTGAATTGACATATTACATTTTTTTGTTACCAGAAAGGAAAGCAACTCCTTTAAGGTATTTTCACATCACAGGCAAGATGCGTAGTTGTGTTTAATCTTTGTTATTCCTACATGGTTTTCAAATAAATTTACTGACTGTACTGAGGCAAGAAAAATGCAAGAGAAACCCCTTCAGTTAGCTCATGAAAAGTATAGGAATATCAAAGGTATACTTATTTGCAAATTGCAAAGAGAATGGACACAGATTCTGCTCAAAGCAACCCCACAGAGGCAATTACTACGCCTCCAACAAAAAACAAACGACATTCTTAGTGTTGCTTTGAGTGGGAAGAAGACTTGACAGTTTGGGACTGATCCAGTACATTTGAAACCAGTAGGAGCCTTGCCGTTGTTTTCACCATGACTTTGTGGAGACCACTGCTGGGAAGGAGAAAATGATCTTACATCCTAAAATGAGGTCACTTAATGGAAGATCGTGTAGTCTCATACTTTTTACACAATTTTTTCTGTTGTTATTTAAGCAAGCTCTGACTAATATAAATTGTATCTCAGCTTTAAAGAGCTTTACCTAAGTGATATATCTGTGAAGAGAGACCTGAACAAAGGAAATAACAACAAGGCAATGCAGAAAAGTTTCTGGGTGAAATACAGCACCACTGTGCAAAAAAATCCTATTCCTTTCTGTGAAGACAAGATTTCACCTTCTGTGTAACTTAGAAGAAAAATCGAAAGGATTTAGAATTGGTTTTAAGTTTACAGACTAGAGCACTAGTTAAAGTGTCTTTACATGAACATATATGGCAGACCTGACTAACACGACAAGGGATTATCAGTAATAATTCACACCCCAAGGGCCATGGATCTCAATAATTTTATGGGCATTGCCTCTGGCTTCCCACGCAGAGGACCTCAGGTGTGTCATGGTATCAACACAATCTTCAAAATAGAAGTTCACTAGCTAATTTCTCTGTCAATGAAAATGGGAGTCATGAGAACCACAGGATTTATACAACGGCTTTCAGAGAGAATTCTCTATGCAGAGAACGACCTCTGCAAATATTCATTAACAATTTAACAGAAGAGAAAGTTCATGTAGATCAGAAACTAAAATTATTTCCAAAAAGTTACTTAATGTTTTCATTCTTAATGAATTTCCTTTCATGAACTGAAAAGCTGTAAGAAAAGTCAGCAGACATGCATACAATACCTTTGCTAGATCAGCTAATTCAGGTCCCTGCATTATGCATTCATAGATATTAATTATGTAGATAGTTGTATAAGTAGGTACATATTAGTATTTTCTTTTATTATGCACCTATTTTTATTTAGCAATAATCTGTTGACTGAATTGCATAGGTTAAATTCAGTCCTAGAATAACTGAAGTACAACATTGATTTTTATACAGTGGAGTCTTGAGTGAGTTACCTAGAATTTAATGTCTTCAATAGCAAACATTCATGTAATACTGCTGGCATTAACTTGGAGCGTAAGGCAGAACACTGCTCTAAGATTTCATGAGGACTAACAAAGCAGAGGAGTTTCAATACCCTGGTGGCCAAAGCACACATTGCTAGATTAGTATCAGAAGAGGGGCGGTCACAGATATGCGCAGAACTATTTCCCACTGGTTCTTTCCCAAGGGCCTGCTCTAGTTTCTCTCCATCCCATATTGCCACTCACAGTCAGTCCTGACATTCGGAGTCCTCTTTCTGAACCTCAGTGAGGTCCAGTCTGGTAGCTGTTTGGCCACAGTAGCACAGTGACACAATGGGGTCAACCTGGCAAATGGCCTGGGTAGCTAAAGTAAGGATTTGAACATGGCCCTCCATTACTCCTGGTAATATTTAGTCCTTCCTTGTCACTAGCATTTAAATGGGATGATAATCAACATTGGGAAACTCAGGTTTTGCAAAGGACCAGGGGTATAGCTCCTTAATAAGGCCAAGGCTTCTGTATCTTGTGTGTCTAAGGCACCTGTTGGGTTAAGTGAGAGTCCTGCAAATGACAGTGACCTCTAAATGTTAGCTTTAGGCTCTTACCAACTTTGTAAGCCCATAAAGAAGAGCCAGAAAACAAATAAAAACCCAAAATTATTATCTGAAAGATGCCTACCAACAGAGCAGCACAAATAGGGCCATGGATGATGTACAGCAGATGAGTATCAGAGCTGATCCAACAACTAGAGAAAACAAACAGGGAAAGAAAAAACATGTGGCATCTTATTATCTGTTGTATTCCTTTTTTTCCCTTAAAGAAAATACAACAATTTTGCACAGCAAGTTGAGATGCTACTTACTTGTCATTATAATATAAACTTCTAGCAACGGCATGTATGCAGGCAGGGATCAGTGGAAAACCTGTGCAGAAAAGACAATATTTTTTTCATATATAAACCTGGTAAATAACTAAGTAAACATGCATCTCTTGCAGGAATCTTCTGTATTTTCACCTCATCCAAACTATATACCTGCAGAGCAAATAAAGTAACAGGGACCGATTCAGTTTCTATTTTCTCAGATTTCTTTCTGAGGGGTGTATGAAACCTTATTCCCACTGTCTTGCCAGGAAACTCATACCGACACACAGAAAGAAAAGGCAAATCAAATCATAACTTTCTAGAATGCGATCTTCATTAACACAGATGTTTTTCAGACTGCAATCTCCAATAATGTTAAATAGGTAAGTAATTTTAAAAAGGTAATTGTATATATGACCATAGCTTTAACAGTATGTTAATCAATGTTGATTATGTCCTCACTGATAGTTGCTGAGTATTCAGAACACAAGGTTACGTGCAAAACAAATTTGAAAACAGACCCTGGAAATCAGGACGAATTCAAAATTTAAAAAAAAAAAACAACCAAACCAAATTCATTATCTGGGGTCCTTGATACCCTGGTAGAACCTAATTTTCAGAAACTGCTGAGCCCCTATGATCTTTTAACCACATCTCAGCTGAGTCTGTAGTGGAACAGCTAGCGACCCAGGTACCAAGTCACGTTGTAGCTGAATGTGCC
Source organism: Burhinus bistriatus (assembly GCA_013397275.1). NCBI lineage: Eukaryota > Metazoa > Chordata > Aves > Charadriiformes > Burhinidae > Burhinus > Burhinus bistriatus. The sequence continues at coordinate 127,323 of VYXH01003071.1, forward strand.
AACACGCTGAAGCTGAGGAGAAAGCCCTCACTTGCACTTTGTGAATATGCTGCTGTGCATTATCTGAAATGACCAGGTTTGGCTTGTTAGTTTTGATACTGATATTACTGGAGATCTTCAGCTACAGCTATTCTGTATTTGCTTAGTGAACAATACAGGTCAAATGGAACTGCTGGAAAAATAAATCCTTGGCCACCTCTAACTCAGTTCTGACCCTCCACCCTAGACATGGCAGGACTTCTCTGAAAACAAACATTCATTCCTGAATAAACATCTTCGAGATGAGGAACAATGAATAATTACTTCTTAATGTCTTTTTTATAATAGCAGACTATTTTCTCTATACAAAGGAGGAGTCCCTTCCTGACTCCAGAAATGCACAATCTCTCTTTCAGCAAAGATAGAGGTACATACAACTTCCTACGTTAACATTTCTAAGCCTGTTAAAACACTACAGACAAAGAAGAGGGGTGTGTCATCGTTGTTCAAAGCTACCAGCTCAGAGAAGCAAAGGGACAGATGTTCAAATTCTCACGAAAAGGAGTAAGAGATTCCATTAGCCTGAAAATACAGAACGTGAAATTGCATACCCCAGCCAAGAAGGTAATACCACATCAAGTGTTGTTTCTCAGCAAAAACAGCCACCACAATGAGAGTATGCAGGTAAATGCCTTCACACAGCATCCAAAAGTAGTTGCAACCCATTAGATACAGGTAGATGAACTGTGACACTTTGCAGCTAACCTGTAGAAAAAAAGGCAGGGTACAATACAAATTTTTAAGTTGCAAAAGTCTCAGAGCTTTATTTGCAAAATAGAAAAAAAAAAATACTGCTTGAGTCAAATGTTAATGTTTATTCTGTTTTTCACTACAATTACATATATTTTTTAAATAGAATTTTCATGGAATTACAAGTCCACACTGTATGGTGACAAAAAAGTTGGTAACCGAGTCTGTATTTTTATTATTCAGACATGAGGACCTTGAGATCCTCAAGCATGATGGCAGAAAGGTGTAATGATATTTTCCCTTGTTGCAAATGTTGCCACATTTGACCACTCCAATTAATAGGGAATCTTTAAATTATCTGATGGTAACCACACAAGAAAACGTACTCTGATGAGGGTAACCCCCTCTCAGTTTTACCAATCGCAGCACAAAACTGCTCCAGAGAATGATTTACGTTTTTAAAATGCTTACAATAGTTCAAATTTTAACCTAGTCATAACTGCACTTAGGGCCAGTTGAGAACTTGCATAGTGGGTTCTGGAAGGAAGCTCGCTTGTTGGCGTATATTTGTATTTAACTTCATTCAGAAGATATTCTTGAACTGAAATGTTATAATGTAACTTAACGTAACTTATTGTGAAGACTGAAATGTAAGGTTGTGGAAAAAGGAGCAATAGTTAACTTGCATATTGGACATAGTAGAGTTTTGGTTTTTTTTCTTCTGAAATTACTGTGTACTTGATTGATCTATTTCTGGCACTTAGCTTAAACCAAAAATCAATATTACTTGACCACGTTCTGCTACTTAACTCACTTAACAATGACTATTAACAGCTATCTCAAGCCTATTTTCCAGCACTTTATGAGCTTTTACAGGGCAAAGAGAATTTATCTTTTTACTTGATTCAGCTTCTGGAGTTTTGCCCTAACTTTCACAGAATTTAAATTTATCTTCCAGGTCTAAATAAAAATAAAGCCATAGTTAGGGATTTGTTTGTTTATGTATTTCATTTTCAGGCTCTTCCGTTGCTATAACTCCTAGCCTTTTGGGAGAGGCTACTGATTCACACTTACCCCAGTATTATCAGGAAATGAGAGACTAAAACCGCACTGGAATGGACAGCTTTTTTACTTTGCTTTTTACTTTTGGAATATAAGGGTCAGCTTTATCTCCCTTCACAAAAAAATTAATTCTTCTAATTTCAACTGAAGATGGCAAAATTAAAGCCATAGGAAAGTAGCTGACATCCAAAATACACTCCAGATTTTTTTTGCTGCCATTCCTTGGTGAATTCAAGTGTCATAACCTCCCTGACATCATCTAGAATAGGCCACTTTCTCGCAGTCATTTCAGTGCAAAAATGATTTGTACAATTTCAGAAGAGCAGTTCAGTATGCTCTGTCTCTTAAAGTGTTTTTACTGTTTTGAAACCTCAAATGTGAATTGCCCAAATCATTGTTAGACATTTGTTGTACTAGGTAACATGGATACATCATTACTAAACATTTTAACCTCGCTTATATACAACATTTCATCAAGTATTCATGTCTCATTTGTCTTTTCTGCGTTGCTGAAGTTTTTCACATAGAAATCAACAAGGCTGCCAAATATACTTTTACTTACTGGATTAGTTGCAACTAACTCCTGATTGTTGGCAACTGCAGTCAGTGAAATTATTGTTACAACAGAGTTGCAAACAAAAGAGAAAAATAGATTTTTATGCAGGGTAATCCTCTGGCAACTCAAGCTCCTAGAAAAGAGAAACAAGAACAGATGAATACACGGGGGGACAACTGTGTGTACTTGGGGGCAACTCTGAAATGTTGAAATACTAGAGCTCTTTATTTTATTAAGAAGTCTTACATCAACCCTTTCTTCAGCTCCAGTCCAAATGTAATAGAATAATGTGAAAGGTAACACCTTCCCTTAGTCTCAATTTTTTGGACAACAGGAGACAAAGCAAGTACATTCAGTTCCAGTATGTTTGCAATGAAGGACCTGCTTTGCAGTGGCTATGTAAAAGTGATTTGAAGAGCAATAATATAACATGTTTCAGAAGATTTATACCTTTTTTTTATTAGTACCTGAAAAATTTCCCAATTAACTATCATACCTGAGTTTGAAGAATCTGTTCCTATTTACCCAAACCTGTTAAGATTTTTTGAGGTTAATTCTCTTTTACTTACATTCTTGTAATTTTTCTTCCTTAATCCTATAGCTAGAGAAATACCCAAATAAGTAAAATAATGTGAATCTTACCTTGACTTTTGTATATAACCAAGTATATGGAATATAACTATAAAATGCAATATATAGCTGCATTTGTGCAAATTTTCAAGTTTGCTTTTAGTATTGCAATAAAATTAAAGAGAAAAATATGTTTTGAAGGGCTTTTTTCTTTCACTAATATTAAATAATACTCAGTTGAACACAGTCACAGCAAATTTCTGTTTATCTGCCATTCTAGAGAATGCAGGTCTAACTTAGTATCATTCCAAGAGGTAGGAGTGCTTCTCATTCAAGTTTTTCCAAAGAAACTCAGCTTTACAAACAAACACAAAATAAGACAGAAAGCTTATACACATATATGTTCAGATCATTGGGATATTAAGGCTTAATGCTCAGAAAGCAAGTAACATCCATTTTGTTTTGAAAGTAGATGATTGGTTGACAAAGTCGGGTAAAAATGATCCTTTTAGATTTAAGATAGGGGGTGCGTAGCACCTATGAGCAAACTGACTTGATCAGAGTGATACAGCACGTCAGTGCCAGCAGTCAGGAGCAGAGCCCGGTTTTGCAGGGTGAGCGTTGCTCAGAGAAACATCTCCCACATGCAAAGAGAAGTGATAAAGACGGCGGTAATGTGATCACTCTCAGGAAATGCTCTTTGGTTTCTTCGGAGAAAGCGTCTGCTGAAGACCTACCTCCATTTAACAGCCAGCAATATGAAGTGCAGTTGATTGAGAAAATGAAATGACTAACAGGAGGAGCAAAATTTATCACATACATGCAACTACTCTTCACTGTTAGAGAAATCAGAAATACATTGACAAGGTCAGCAGGGGACAAGTCTAACTTGTCACACGGGGGGGACGAAGAAAAAAATCAAGTTTTTTAGCCCTTTCAAATAACATGCCTGGAAAAAACCCCATGAAGTATGGGCATTGTTGACTCATTTTTAATTTGGGAGGGCAGGAAGGAGAAGAACTTTCTCTTGTAACAGAGAAATGCAGATATGGAATAGTCACCAAAGCTGGAGGAGTATACTGACATCTGTTGAGAATGTGGTAGATGAAACAAGAAAGAAAATGACCCCACTGAACAAGAGGGATAGTCAAGACTGGCTGTAGAGGAGACTGCACTTCTTGGTTGCGTTTTTTGCAACTATCACAAGAAGAGCGTATGAAGCACCCCACAGATACGTGGAGTAAGTTAACAGGTTCAGATATGCACAGCGCAATACCATGAATCAGGCAGACAGAGTTTCTGCAAGTTGAGCCTTGGAGCCCTGAGACATTCTAAGTCTCATGTCACTAAATACAGGGGAAAGAAACCACTCTAAAAACCAATGCTGCCATGCAGCACAAGGAACTACATGAACCTCTGGTTGCCAGGTGTTATTTGCCTGAAGAAAATAGACAAGAAAAAGTGTCCAAAATACAGAACACAGCTTTGGATAGGAATTAAATGATAAAGTATATTCCATTAAGCTTTTTAAAATTTTATTTTGGCTTTTGTTTTAATGCACAAAGCACATAAAGCTTTGATTATTATAATATGCCATTTTTATGTTCTTTGAATATGGGTTGGTATTTTTTTCCTATATAGTTTATATATGAAAAGGGAGGCAATACCAGATTCCAGCTAAGTGCTTTGTGTAAACAAGTCCTGAAAAACTCTGGAATTCTGTCTGCTTATTGTTAAGATTCAATGCACAGGCAAGGAAAAGCACGTACAGCTAACGGGGCCATCTCTCAGGGTCATGCAGCAGCTGTTCCTGTTGAATATTCAAACACACCCATCCACACCCACCTCCACCCATGCATAAAAGGATTGAGAGGATCACCAGACAAGAAACAAGAAAGCAAGACTGATGACATTTAAAAATGAAGACTGTTTTTAGTAATAAAATGATTTTTTTCTTAAGCCTCCCCACCCTCCCTCTTCTGTTACTCTTCCTATATTCCTTTTTCTGACTGTTTTTCTTAATGACATAATGTCCTTTAATCACTTAATTCTCACAATTATGATCTAAGAACATTTGAATGACCTATCCCTGAATTAAACCCTGTGCAGTAAAATAAAAACAGACTTCCTGCTAAATTGCCTGTTTCCCTTTCTATTTTGACTCCTGTACATCTTGGGGCATTAGGGAAAAATTTAATTTCTCCAGTATTTCTCCGAAAGAAAAAAGGTAACATTTTCAAAAGCACCCAGATGTGTTTGGGATCTAATTTTTTAAGGTATTCAAATACTGCAAAATTCAACCAGTGAGATCCACATATGCACCTAAGGGAATTTACCCTTTCAGCTGAAATTAACTTAAGGGGACTCAGGAACCTCCCATCTCTGTCATTTTATCATCCAGTCATTTACCTGATCTTTAAGCATAGCGTTGCTATCCTCTGTGAGCGCTGTCATATGATTTGACATGGTGCTCGATCAACAACTTCTTTATTTCAGGTGGAGTTTTTTGTTTATTTTTTGTTTGGGGGTGGGGGGGAGCATCTTTCAAATTATAGTTCCTCTTTCTCTGAGTTCACTGTTCTTTTAAGATTTCTCTTGCCTTGTTTTTCTTTATGAAAACCGTACAACTATTTTAACAGATTTATAATAAACACATGTATGATTTAGAATATATAACAGAATGAGGAGGCAGAGCCACTGCAGAAGTTACTTTTATGTGTCATAGATGAATTTTCAGAGAGGAAGATCAGAGTTCTGAGCTTATAGCCCATTTTATGCTATTAAATCAAGAACTCCAATCCACTTGGGGAACACAAGTCACAAACTGGACAAGTATTTCCAATGAGACAATTTTCTGCAGAAAAAACAGAATTTCAAATGAAAAACTAAAATGCAAAAACCCCATTTTAATCGTGAAAAGCTGAAGATATTTGAAAAAAACTGTCATTTTTCTCATGGAGGAAAGTACCACCTTTCTTGTCAGACCTAAAGATATTCTAATGGTCAACAATCCAGCAAATGTCATCTGGAAACTATCAATCGACTAACAGAATAAATTCTTTGGAAACATGACAAATTCAAAGGCACCCCCAAACAATAGCAAAAAAAAAAAAAAAAAAAGTCCACCTGTTAAAGCTATGAATAATTATACAAGCTTCAGCTGATACATAATACATCCTGGTATTAATCTAGATCCTTAAATACCCCTCTGGTACTAAAAATACTTTAGAGGAACTGTACATCCCAAGAGAACAGCTTGTAGAGGACTTTCTTTAGCTTCTTTTAAATTTTGTAATTTCCTTTTATATCCCAACATAACCACAGTCTAGAAATTGTGGTTTGTGGGTCTGGATTAATTCCATGTGGTTCTCTGAGGAGAGATGATCCTTCTATCAGAGGGAGAAAAATATCCCTGGAGGGTTAGACAAACATGACAGTTATACTGGTAGCAAAGCAGATCACCTGCTTTTGCACTAAGTGCCACAAGCCAAGATGAAATTGGCTTGGTTTTCAGATTACAGTACAGAAAAATCACGCTTTACTGTTTCTGAGCTTTTAAAATCATACTGTATTCCAAATATTTTTGTTTTCTCCTGAGAAGTCTTGTATCAAAGCATTTTTCCTGTCACATTAGGTATTTAGTCTGTTAAACTTTTTGTGACATTTATAGCAACAGTATAGCCCTTTTTTAGGCAAAAATAAAGCTTCTTATAAGGACTCAGAGCCATTTCTCATGTAGATTTTGTGGAGAGAAACTGAATTTGGAAACAGTAAACGTTGTTTTTACAGGTCATATGCAAATAAACTGATTTAAAAAACCACAAATGTTTTCATTTGTCCTTATGAAAAGAAGTCAAAAAAAGCTGAAAAGTCATCTTGAATATACGATTTCACAAAGAGAGGCTACAAAGTTGAAACACTCTGGTTTATCGGGGATTTGTGGAAGTGTTGTCCCAGAACCTGGAGAAATAATGCATATCTAAATTGGAAACACTACATTCAGCCAGATGTGACTAAAAAGGAGAATGTTTTATCAGATATCTGTTACTCCTACCTAATCAAAGTCCAGAGCATGAGAAAATCAAAACGTGAGCTAGCCCAACAGCTGCTGGTATATGTGCTACTCCCATTTAAATGTTAAGAAAAAATAAAAGATGGAGTGAGACAGTAGGGTATAGTGGTAAGAAACAGGTAAGAGAGTAGAGCAGATCTATACTATCCAACGAGAAACGATGCAGAAATGACTAAACTGGTGTCAGCTAACAAGGAAAGCCTACGCTATGCAGTGCAGCACTTGGCAGAGATAACAACTTGTCTCTCTCAGCACTGCTCATGTGGCAACGCTCCTGGTTTCACCTTTCTACTAAGCCTCATCAACTTCTTTCAAAAAAAAAAAAAAAAAAAGTCTTTCACAGGAAAAAAAAG
>VYXH01003071.1:134689-155486 GCA_013397275.1 Burhinus bistriatus
ATTCTTTCAAAAAAAAAAAAAAAAAGTCTTTCACAGGAAAGAAAAGTAAGTTCACAAAAGCAACTAAGTAGACTAATTTTAAAAGACCTGTGCGTTATATGACAAGTTGTTGTGACAGTGGTGATACACTGCTCAAACTTTCTTACAAGGAGGTAAGATAATAACTCTTAGTGGATATGACGTAACTGTCATAGACATAATATGGTGAACAAAAAAAACAGGATTATTTTTATTATTCCCATTCCTATTGTAGCTCTTAGCCTTCCTTTCTTTACAGTTTCTCATATTTTGTGGCTATCTACTTTGGAATGTTACTGTACCTAACATAAGTCATCAGTGTTTTGGTTTCCATTTGCTCTTTAGTTTGGTTGATGCTTGGCGTATCCACGCTGTAACATACTATTAAGAAAAAAAACCCACACCACAAACCCAAAATAAACAAACAAACAAATTTTCGCATTTTCCCATTTCCTATTTTCAATATATTCTACAGTTTTGGTTTGCAGATTCAGGGTTTTAAGTTTCTGAGAAAAGAAACCTAAAATTTTATTACAATATAATGTTCAATGCCAAACTATATATTGACTTTCTTCACCTTCTTGCTCCATCTAATTTCATTGGGATGGCTGGTGTTTCAAAGTATTGAAACTAGGATTGTCTCAATTACTGATATTTGGTAAAGGATTTTAAATATACTTACTTAAAATAAAAGAATATGCCAAGAGAAATCAGAAGTGATGCAATTGAAAGACCGTGCCCGATGATGGCCAAGTAATACAAATTCAGAGCAGTCTGCAATACAAGAACAAAACCAAGCACCTGTGATTCATACAGAACTATTGATGATAAAGCACAAACTTATACATCTCTTCCGCATATAAAATGACTATAATAGGATTAAGAAGATAAAAACATTACAGATAAAAATGAGTCAAGAATCCTGCAAATCAACATCTTACTAAAATCTCTTTCTGCAGGACACACAACAGATTCATTAAAATCATCACTAGAACTTACCTCTTACTAGTTAAAACATTAGGTTTCTGATATATATTGCTATGTTTTTTCTGAATATTTACATAAATGCACTGCGTGCATTCCTGTCTGAGGCTTGATTCATCTATTAACACAACTCTCGTAAAACATGTGCTTCCTGTATGAATTTATGTATTTTTGCCTCACAGAAAGTTTTTTCTTCCCATTTAAAGACGCTGCCTTGAAAGCAAGATGTGATTCTGATATTAGCAATTTAATTTTCATCCGGCATTTAAGGAAGGGTGTGAAAAAAATTAACAATGACTCAAAACCAGCAAAGACTAAACAGTCTTGTTAAATAAGCCTACAGCCAAATTATAGAATTATGAAAAGCTGGGTAGGTACAAAACATAAAAGTGAGGAACTAGTAAATTAATATTTGGAATATATACATGGGATCATTAATTCTTTGAATTAATAAACATATTAACTGCCACTAGTAACAAGACCCTGCTTTCAGTCATGGAACCTGCCTCACAACATTTCTCTTTGCATTAAATGTAAGATTATAATTTTGCACATAAGGAAATTAAGATATTCAGGTTGAGCCTTATACTATCATAATAAAGCACAACTATCTGGATTCTACAGGAAGAATTAGAGCATACGTACAAATGCTCATGTACTCCAAACTGTGTGTATCCTCTGAACATATTGTTCCAACTTGAGATAGACTAACTGCAGCTTGCTACATATATTGACTTTTGAAATAATATAAAAAGATTCCAGGTAAAGCATTAAGAAGGTTGTAAGATGAGACATGTACATGCTAGAATTTTTGTAAGATGTAAGATGAGACATGTACATGCTAGAATTTTTCAAATTATCATTAATTTTAAAAATGAGATAACTTATTTAAAAAAAGAAAAAAAAGTAATGCAATAGGTTTGAGTGAAACTTCATAAAAATTAGGAAGTGAGAAGAAACAAGAGTTACCCCTGAAATGCTAAAGCTTGGCTACATATACATAATGACAGCCTTTCTGTGACAGGCCCATATCCCACATCACCACCTTATTCAGGGACCAATTTAGGCAAAGGTGCATGTTAAGGATTTAGAAGATTTCCGCACAATTTAGAACTGGCACAAAACAGTGGTACAGCAGGGACTGCTGATGAGGGCAATAACAATAAGAATTGAACAATGGACAACACTCACATTTATTGTGCATTATCTAACCCGCCTTCCGAGCAAAGTGAAAAGATAATGTTGTTTAATATAACAACACATAGAACTGTAGCAAGCCGTGAGGCTTTCTTTGGAGCTATTATTCCATTTAAACAATAGCTTCTGATGCATGACAGCATTGAAATATCCTGGCAAAACAGCCTGAGGGAAACTAGCTCGTTATTTATAAAGAAGGACCTGCATGGATCTGCTCCTGTCTGAATAATATTCCCTCAGTTTCCAGCCAAATATTAGCAGGAACCAATGAATTATAGCATCTCTGCCAGTAGAATTAAACTGCCATTGGTGTATTCAATGTCTCATGATTTGAGAAAAAGCGATACAAAGGTGCCTTCTTATCATCTATTACCACCTTTTCTCAATATGGTTTCTAGGTAAATACCCTAAAGCATTCTTGACAGCAATGATGCAGGCAGTTAGGATGTCTACTAGATGTCAGTATTCTTGACACAATCTGCTATTATTGATCTCTTTTCCATGAGGTCCAAATTAATTTACAGTCTATCCTGACCTGCATTTTATATTCCTAGTTCTTGGGCATTTACAGTTTCAATATACTGCTTCTTCCCATCACTGAATATTTCATAAACATAAAGAATATTAGTGGACATATGTGGGGAGGGTGGCAAATTATGCAATTTTGCCCATTATATCCTCACCTATCACAGAATAGCTCAGAAAGAGGGCATTTGGAGGTTTATCAGATGTTTTTAAATTTTATTTTTATTTTTCTAAATCTGTCAATGGATGGGCATCTTCAAGACAAACTGAAGTCTACAAAAATACCATCTATACATATACCCACATGGGTATGTGTGTGCATAGAATCTACCTTTGATGTATAGGAAACAAGTCTCTCAAAGCATTTTGCTACCTGGCCTGAGATAATTTTGGATGCCTGCAAAATTTCACTTAAATAAACTTGAAATATCGTTTTTTCCATTCATGTGAGCAGCTTAATCTCTCAGAAACTGAAAAAATGGCACTTGGGAGCCCAGACACAAGACATACACAGAAAAAGGATCACAAGGGAAATTAAACCCTAACACTTCTCATCATTTACTTCCCTTTGGCCTCCAAAGATCCTGTGGTGAATCCACTCAACTACAGCTTGTCTAAACTTTTGTAAAAAAGAAAAGATCATCTCTGCTGTTCACCTGGGGGAAAAAAAACAACAAACCCAAAACATCCCTACTCTACATAAAGTTGCCATGAGGATGTATTAATCCCAAGTAAAATTTTGGCTGTGCACCTGCTGAAATTCTGTCACTATGAGTTAATTGGATAAACCCATGCACTCAGCACGTCCTCCAGAGATGTGCAAACCTCCTGCAGTTCTGCTGAACTCGGACCCTACTTCAAAACTACTGAGCAAAACATAAAGGTCTGCTCTTATAAGGCATACCCTTTGCTTACCAGTAGGTGACTGTGGATGACCTAGACAGGTACTAGTACCTACACATCTAAAATACCCGTAAACAAAAATATGATCATATTATCCAAGCAGTTGAAGTCATCTACAAAAGACAAAGCAGGTGGGTTGGGGTTTTTTGAGTCTGTTTTGCCCAATTCCTCCTTTTTATTCAACATGCTTTCTTCTTTCTGCACTTTGACATTGCATCAAATCTGCTGCCACTGAAGTTTTGAAACTTGTGAAATTTTTCAGATCAGTTTCTTGACACTGGTAACATGCATGCATTCCTTTCCTACCTTCACTTTTTCATGTGTGTAGATATTACACTGGGTGTAGTTTGTCCACGTCCTGTTGCTTTCTGGGTGTCTAAACCAATTCCCGCTTGGATCACAGATCTTCGTAACTTTTTCTACAGTCAACGTAGATGGCAAGAAAAACAAAAAGGAAAAACGAAAGAAAAACAAAAAAACAAAACCAAAAGAAAAACACAACAGTCAGCACTGAAGTTCTACTTCCTGATGCCTACTATTTAATGAAGAAAGATGGGGAAACAAATGACAGCTTTATTAATATGACTAGAGAAACATTGCTTGTTACTATGAATTCTGAGAAACTAGAGGCCATTGCTTTTTCTTGGCAAGGGCAACTGATGACGTGTTTTTCTTAAGAAAACAAACAGATTTCCCTCCTCCAATCCACTAAGTATCAAAATATATCAAACTAACTGTTAGAGAACTACCAGATGAAGTGACAAGAATATTTAAATGGCTTGTTTAACATCCAAGATCGAAACCGAAGTCTGACATCCTATCACTGTAAATTAGGACTGGACAGACAGGAAAACATCTACAGAGAAATTGCCCAAGAGCCAAACTGGAAAATTTCTGGGACCACATAATGATTTCTATCATCAAATAGAAAGAAGCATGAAAGGACCCTGGGAAATACCAAATGCAGCAGAAAGAGACAAGAGTGGAAGTCTATGACATTTTCCACATGCTCACAGATGCAAAGTTTAGCCTACAGAAACAGGAAAAGATTCATTTGTGGGAGAAATTCTTGTCGACTTCAATTTCTAAATTGAGGTAAAAGAATAAGTCATATTTCTGCATGTCTGTCTGAGAGAAAAGCTCAACTCTAAGAGGAAAAAAACTGTGATCTAACTTCAATTTCTATTTCCTAATCTACAGAATCCCTCAAGGATGTATTTCAGAAAAGAAAATAAGTAACTTGCCAGTTTTCAATGTGATACAGGGAGAATGCAAATAACGGGTTTGGAGGTACTGAAATTCTGGAGCATTAGTGACTTGAGTGGGGCAAACAGGAGGCACTAAGCAACTAAAACTTCATTTTATTAAGAAAGGTGTTGCTGTAGAAGCCTGTCACACTTACCTGATGGGTTGAAATCCTGAAAATAGTCAGGACAACGCTGTACTGACACAGTTCCGGCAGCAACATCACTCCAGCACAACCAGCCATCCCACGTCCTGTTACAGTAAGGACCTGCAAACAAGTAGAGACCTGACAATAAAATAACAACCTTTCTTTCATAATAGTCTTTCAAAAGCAAAATGTAAGACTGCATAAGGTAAGTTTTTCACTTGCAGCAATGAGGAAAAAAAAAATAGAAACATAAGATCTGGCAATAGTTAATTAAAACTCCACTTAATAGAAATAGTTCCCTATACATACATTTCTTTGAACACATTTTAAAATCCATCATCATTCACCTTGAAATGATCTACATGTACAATTTACAGACCTCAGATCTACAGCACAGTAGGCAAAACAAACGAAATCAATTCAGACCAAATAATACACGTTAACAAGGAGCTCTTAGGCTTGCAAAGACCATTTTACTGAATTTATTTACACTTTGGATGTATACCAAGCTTATACATATGTTTACTCGTTCATTGAAAACACAGTAGTATCCCATCAGAAAACCTGGCTGGGAGGCTGAGCTAAGCCTGTGGCACTCACCATGGGCAGGCACTTCTCTAAGTGGTCCAGGGACAGGGCATCCACAGTGTCCCGCAAGAGCTTGTTTCAAGCCTCATTGCACTCACACAAATTTTAACACCTCAAGTGAACCTCTCTTAGGAATGAGCTGGGTATTATAAACAAATCCTTTCCCAAAAGGCATGCAGAATGACTGACCCTCTCTACACTTTTGAAGAGGTTTTTTTATCTTCCATCAGTTTTAATACTTAATGATGTGTCTCCCATCCCCCGCCCCCCATCTCAAAGGCTGCATTTTTCAAACATCATGTAATTGCTCCTCTTCTCATCTGAAGAATTTCCAATTTGTCCAGATCCTTCTGAAGCTGTGATGCCCCAGGCTGGACATAAGCTTAAACTGTCATACTTGTATCCATTTCCGACCTCCAGACATTCAGTTCCTCTAAAGAATAATTTCAGAAGAGAAAAAAACTAATTGTAAAAGAATGTAATTACCTCTTTTTGCCTCACAAGCCATTCAGTGTTTCCAGAAGTCATAAAGTCAGAAAAAGTGAATACAGCAACAGGTAGAGTTACTGAGGTTAGCTCTGAATAAGTTATCAGAAAAGGCATTAATGACACTAACACAACCCTCAGAGCAGGGAGATTATGCGTATCAAGATACTTTCAATTTTTAAAGGCAGACATGACCAGGGAGACAGAGGTAGAGCATGAAATGAAATAAAGTGGTAAGACTAATCAGTCATCATTTTTTAATCTGGATATCTATTTAAATTAACATTTTCTTATCTCACCAGAAATAAAAGCTTTGTGTTATATAAGAAATGGTGCTATGGGCAGGTAATATAACATATTACTTTATCTTCATGAATCCCAAAGTGACGTTTGTAAAAAACTGTACAGATACAGTTACAGCCTGAAAAATTATTGCTGCCAAGACAAGAAATTAATATATCTAAAGGATCCTGAACTACTGTAATTATATCTGTTGACCATTGCCTTTGTAAAACCTTATAATAAAATAATCTTTACCTTCTTTCCTATGAATAGGATCTTGCATAATTTTCTGGTAGCATTCATACTGTGCTGTCATAATTTTATTCCGTGTAACACTCAGTTGAGTGAAGTCCTCTGTCATATTCTGATGCCCTTCAGATGGTATAGCAGTGGCAAAAAACTAGGAGGAAAAAGATTATGTTTTTTTTTTAGCAAGTCATGTACAGACTCCAATATAAAGTTCTTAAACTTCAATCTTTTTAAATATTATATTTTAAATATTATTTTACTGAAGGAAAATTATCTTCAAATCCTATTACCGACAGTATGATTTTGTGTTTTTCTGGTTAATTTAGCAATTCTTCTTACTACTGAATCTTGACAAATATCTCCTGAGTGAGCATGGGGGAGTAGCAATCTGCGAGATTTGTAAATAATAATGGAAAAATGCATAGAAAGCACTGAGACAATCAGAAGCACATAAACAGCTTTTGCGAAATGCAGTAAAATATATTGAAGTTACAGTAGTCTAAAAGGCATTTGAATCAGGCCCCAAATGATCTTTTATGAAAAGAGACTTCCCATATACTGTATGCACTGAAGCTTTTGGCTTTTTTAGAGCTATTTGGTTTCTCTACAGTCTTGTGAACCATAAAGTCAACCCTCAGAATACAAAAAGGTATTCAAAAGACATGACATACACTTTTATATTTATTAAAAATAATTTAAAAAAAAAAAAAAGAGTGGATCATGACCAAAACCTGAACCTTTAAAGTGCATTTTTAAAAGTAGTTACATATTTTATGGGAAGCTACTAAACTTCATGGAAAAACAAAGCTGCAGATTAAAATACTATACCACTGTCATACAAAGAGTGAAATCAAAAGTTCTGAGGATGTCCTCGGAATCTGAGTTAGGTGTATCCTCCACTCCTCCTGGGGTCTACAGAGGACTGCTTACATGTCACTTGTCAACTGTTACTGTAAAGTTCTCCGCTAGCAAGGGATATGCTGGGTTCAGCAGAGGTAAATGCTATTTCTGTTCCTTTACCACAGGAATTAAAAGGAGAACAGAAGGTAGATAAAGATCCTGCTGTGCAGAAACTACATTTGAACACAAGATTAGTTGTTTCTGCATTTCTATATTAATAATTTATATGGTGTTCTGTACATACTTGTTAAAGCTGGAAGTGATTTAAAAAATTCATAAAACTCACCATAGTAACCGATAAGAAGAAGAGCAAAAATGTGATCCAGATTTTTGTCATTTTTATATCTGATGCAGTGAATATGGTAGTTGAATATGGTAGTTGAATGAACTCAAACTGCAATGGAAGAAAAGCAGGAAGAAATTTAGTAATTTGTAAAAGCCAAAACTTTTAAATTACTTAATATATTCTTTCTGAATTAAAACAAATCAGTGGAGGTCCTCTCAATTTTTATTCACACGTAGTGATGCCATGTGATACACGTGGAAATGTACAATATGATGTGAAAAAAACACCTTCAATTCACCAGCAGTGAATTCCAGCAGCAGGGTTTTTCCTGCACTGCTGCCTCCTTGCCTCAACTAACACCAGTTCTCCAGAGGGTTTGTCTCAGTAGGTAGCTGGTACCAACTCTAACAGATATGTAGCAATTAGCCCTGAAATTTGAGTTGACTCCTTGACTGCCTTTCAGCAACAACAGCAAACTGCAGATCAGTTTACTCTAAAGTAGACTTAGACTTTCACAAACACACACACACGATTATTTCATGTTTTCATACCAACTGATTTTTGATTTGGCCATTTCTGGAAGAACTGATGTAGCAAGTAGCCGCTTTATCTTGAAGTTACAACTTTGCAAGGGTGGCAATGGCAATATGAGAATTAATTGTGAGCTGTAAACTAGTTAGTGTATCTGTAGTTTGAAGAAAACAGAACTATCCAAAACAGCTATAATTGTCTTATAGTGCAGACTCTTCTTGGAATTGATTCTGGAAGTGTAAAATGCACCTAAACCATACAATATACAGAATTATTTATTAAGCACATAGACCACCTATTAAGCATAATCCTGCTGTGACGACTCCCTCAAAAGGAAGGGAAATGTGCAAGAGATTTCTCATGCAATATTTCACTGTGTCCGGAAGTATCCTGAGAAGGCCACAAAGCTGAGCCTGGAACTGAGATAAGAGCTTCTCGTCTGCTTGCATGGTAGCAAAAGACCTTCTCACATTTAGATTAAGTTAATTCAACTAAACCTTTCAAAATCTAAGTATCTCGCTGTACTAGCATTAATGAGGCTATTATCAGCCAAAATAAAGGGGACCGCATCTGAGTGAGTTAAGCTGCCTTGTACAGATTAATTCACTAGAAATAACACACTGCTACTTAAGATATAAAACTCACCTACCCCAAAAGTCCCTCAGATACCTAGCTCAAAGATCCCACTGCTACCGACTCAAGAGGGCTGCTGGAAGCTGAGCCCCTACACACCAACCTGCCTCCTGACCCAAGCCACGTTCTCCCTTGGATCACACTTGCTCTTGTCTTTAGAAGTTTTTCTTATCCAGCAGTCACGTCCTACAAGAGACTGACGGACGACAAACAACTGACCAGCAGAAGTAATTTTAGAAAAAGCCCATCTTTTAAAAAAAACCTGCCATTCAGAAAAAGCAAGCATTATATATCGACTACTTTTCTGCTTTTACACTGAGACTGAGTCCTCTTAACACAACTGTAATAAAATGAACAACATTTTGTAGGATATACTGACTACAAAATATGATATCACTGCTATTTACTGTATAGCTTGATGCAAATACAAGAAATGTGTTACAAAATCAGTTACTGTTGTGCCTGTTTAACTCAGACTAAAACCGTATCAGTAATCTTCCCTCTATTTTCACCACTGGCACGCAATCCCCTAACACTGATTACTGGAAATTGCACAGGTAATTCAGTGAGACACTGAAATTCAAATACGCTGTTCTGAAGGCTCTTAAAACACTAACAGGAAGATCAATTAGCATACATGAAATACATTCTCAGTTTGAGCTAATACTTCTCTGGGAAATCCATGTGTGATGAGAACTACAGTGAATAGATAACTGTAAAAATCACTAGCTGTTAACTAAAGTAAAATCTATGTGTAGTGACTGAAGATTGAAAATATAAATGAAGATATCTAAATCAGCAAAGAGGCAGTATGATTTCAATTCCTCATGATAATTGGGGGCAAGGGTGATTAATTCAAACCTATTACAAGTCTTCAGTCATTTATAGTTGTGCCTTTTTACCTATGAATGGAAAAAAAACTACTGGCCTTCCAATTAACTACTTGCTTGGGAAGTAATTGAGTAATCCTCTCTCTCCAAAGTATGCCAAAGCACATCAGCATAGGGTTAAAAGCCATAAATGATGTGCACAGGACAAGCAAAGAGACCAATCATGTAGAACATAGCAACCATAATTTAGTGTATGTTTTTCTATATGCGTATACAATAGCTCAAAATAATTTTTTCTGTAAGAGTTTCAAAAATCCTTTTGCTAAAACAAATGTTGGGTGGTAAATTTAAAATTCATATTCAAATATTGCCCTCACTTAGCCTTGCATATTTTATCTAAAAGATACACTATCATATAACCAAAGGCAGAATTTATCTGCTTTGATTCACAGTCCAAGTTTATTTGTGTTTCACAATATCAAAAGTCACCCCTTAGCTCAGTTCCTTTAATGGTCCAAATGTTTTCATATCTAGTGGTTTTGTAGATATTTCCTATCAACTATTCCAGTATCCAGTGCTAAATTATTAATTATTCCCAGGAGATAAAAGATTAAGTCAAGTCTATAATTCGCTCTATACTTTCCACTCATTTCTCACAGTTGCTAACTGCAAAAAATATATATAGAGAGAAAAAAATCTTTTTTCTTAACATCGATACTTTTGAACTTTATTACAAAATGCAGGATGAAGGTCATTCAGATGCCTACTTGGACTTCAGCAAAGCATTTCTTTCATTACTACATGAGTTCATTCACTCAAGATTAATTCCAGTTAATTTGGACAAGAAACTTTCATAAGAATATTAAGAACTTTCTTAAGAATGGACAGCCACATAGTCCATTGATTGAAGTAGCAAGCCAGTACTGCTGAGAAAGTCAGACTGCTTTTATTAATCATCTGTTCTGATGAGATGTAAAACAAATATAACTCTTGGAAAGTTCTCCCCCTCTCAGAGCTGAGAGGTATTAGATGCACAAAGAGAAGAAATTAATAATAAAAGAGACCCATTCTTAGGTTTCTTTAAATAATAATGCTTCCCAAGCTGTTCTTCTGATACTAAACAGCAGACAAGTTTTTGTCTTTGACAATTCTACTGTGGGGAAGTGAGGACGACTGTATCGATTTGAGTGTATTACATGTTAGTTTGAGGGAAAAGATAGTGGAAGCTTAAACAGAATCCCCCGATTCCACTCTGTGACAGTAAAACCAGCAGGACTGTGATTTACACGATAGGTATTGAATGAAACTGTAAGTCAGTGGACACAACGCTACAACTAGCAATTCTGTCTTAAGTATCCTACCAGTAAAAGGCAACACCAGTGGGAAGAGAATGAGGAATTGCAATAGCAAATTAGATCTGCAAAACCTCATTTTTATTTTTAGTACATGCTACACTGAACACTGGATTAACTGGGGAAAAAAAAAAAAATGGAACTGCCTGTTTTTCCTCTTTATTACATTCTTCATCACCCAAATTAATAATACTCCAAAGGCTTATGTCGCGTTTCTCCCTGATAGCAGTGATATCTACTGAAGAAGAAGAAATTCAAAAGGAACTGCAAGCTGAACTTAGCCAAAATAGTCACTGGTATAGCTTTAACAGATGTTCACATTTCTCTTCCTGCTGCTTTCTCTACAGAGCCATCCTGCCTAATCAGCTGTTTCTACTTTTAATCTTCTCTCATCCTCCCAAGAATAAATGTCATCCTTGCTGAGCTCCAGACACTTCCCATTTCAATGATACAGCAAAAGGGTTAAAAAAAGTAGTCAGCAAGAAAAATCATTTTTTTGAACTTCAACCAGCTGACCACATTTAGTACAAAAGAAAAACCACAGGCAGCCTCTACCTTAAGCAGTTGCCCTTAAGTTTGACTTTAAGTCAGAATGCAAATCTGTAGGAGTGTGATAGGAGGGAGAGTCTGCTTACGTCATTGTTTGTACATTCATACACATGCACAAACATTTTTCACTGATTGGTAATCTTTCATTTGCCCGAGAAAAAAAACCAAAAAAAAATAACAAAACCCCAAAACATTTTCAGTATAAATTACTTGTCTTGCAGTGTGCTATAATCTTGCAACACTGAAGTTGAACATGTGCAAATATAGATGTATATACTTCCTCTCTGACTGAAATTGTGAGTCAGGGTGGCTATATTCTTGAAAAAAATAAACCCTCTTGCTTTTGTTCTAGCACTCCCTCATTTTGTATTGTTGCAATATCTCTCAAAAATAGCTATACACAGTATTTAGTTATTTCTGGTTCTTTTTAGAAGGAGACATACAACTCAAAGCATTTCAAACCCCAGGCAATGTTTGGTTGTTTCAGACCAATTTACAGGCAAAAATACAACCTGGAAAATGGCAAACCCTTTTCAAGCGTCCCTAATTTGAATTGCTCTAGTACACTTAGAAAAAAAACCAGTAGTCTCAAATGGAGCCACAGATCCACTTACATCTCCCCTCACATAAACTTTGTGAGAAATACTCTGCCCATTGAGAGGCAGATTCTCATCTAGCTATAAGGGCTTTGCAAGCGGGCAGTACCAGCCAAACAGATTCACACCAGATTCATTTAGTCCTGCAAGTGGACTACAAAATCTCCACACTTCTCTTTGAGAGCAATGCAGGGCAATTTGGAAATCCTCCTAATCAGGTGAAATGCCTTCATTTCTGAGGAAACCACTTCTGCTGGGATTTGGACCAATCTGCTCTGATGGTATCACACAACAGCCCACAGCTGTATGTGTGGGAATTACTCCATCCTCCTAATAACTCTGGGATTAAGAAGGCTCCAAAATAATAGTTATGGAACAGATCTAATAAACTTTGGGTAGCATAGTTTCACAACGCCAGAATTCCTTACTCACCATCCAGGCATCAGCAGCTGCAGACTCCTAAAATATGTGAGAGAGGAGATCAAAAGATTTTGATCCACCATGAGACAATTTTTACAGTACAGAAGTATATACTCTTCACGGCTTCCAACAGATTTCATTGCATTATTCTCTTTATTCAGTTAGTGACAGGGCTGGTTTTTTTTTCAACTGTAATCCCCTTCATTTATAAACACTTCAATGAACCAGTACATTACCCAAATATGTCAGACCCATATGTTGCTGGATTTTCCAATAAACAAAATCTAACTTCCTCTATTGGTTTAAAACACTGCTACAACTCAATTGTGATGCTAATGGAACTGCTACAAGAAGGCATTCCTATTCTCACTGCAATTATTTTTTCAAACCCCCAGCGTGACCTCCTCTCTACAAATCAGATGGAGCACGTGTCAGGAAAAACAGAACAAGAAAACTAAAAAAAAATTCTCCTAATACTATTTTGAACTCATGAGGAGTACTATGATAGATTGTTGTGTGTACCACCAACTGGTAGCGAGCAGCGTCATAGAGACAGAACACTGCCAAGAGCTCGTCTGAGAAATGCAGTGGCTTACGAAGGGATGAACTAAGATCCCTTCTTGCACTGCAGAACAAAGCCTTATAGGGCGCACGAAGACCTGCACAAGTGAATCAGTAGTTAGGAAAAGAATTGCAATATTCATATAACCACCATGAGAAGTACTACAGGAAATAAACTCAAAGTTTATAAACAAGCTGAGTTTCTTTAGACATCTCATTCTCTGAACCCACAGCATTGCTCACATGCATGGAGACATTACAAAAAAAAAAAATGCCACGTTTAAATACTCCTTCTTTCTTCCACCTTTCTTTCCACGAGTTTTTCCTAGGGAGCAGTTGTGGCACAATGGCATTTACTCACTTCTTGAGGATTAAAATAAAGAACACAGAGTGGCATATCTCTATTTTACTGTTCTATTATTTTGTAACAACTTCATCATGCATTAGGTGGTAGTTCAGCTCAGCTCAGTATGAGAAAGCCAACACTGTTTATTTCTTGGGCCACATGCCCTGCATGTCTCGAGGTCTCAGGCTTACTGCAAGTAGAAAATTAGGTCCAGTTCACAAAGATGTTTCACATCTTTTATTCTATTAGCATGCAGATTTTTTTGTTTTTGTTTTTGCATCACTCTAGTTGCTTGCCAGAGGCCTTGCAGAGATTGCAGAACCATCTGTAGATAAGATTACACAGATTGAATTACTTCTGTGTACTTATTCCCATTAATAGCTTTTGGCTACTGTTCAGCTAAGTTTTGTCTCCTGCGTCCAACAGAAATTACTAGCAGTAATTGACAACACTCTTGGCCAGTTCTAATATCACCTAAAATCATAAGAACCTATCATAGAGTACTGGTGGTGCTAGTTTTACCTGGGGAAGAGGAAACCCTCACTTCTTTTGTAAGACTTTTCTTCTTCTGTTCTGGTCACAGGTTTGGATAATATTATAAATTATCTTGAGAAGAAACATGAGCTCTGGCGGTCCAGTTAAAAACCAAACTAACCAAAGAAACAAACATACAAAAAACACAAAAAACCCCACACAACAAAACCCTCTGAACAAGGGTTTGGAGGAGGAAACCTCCACAAGGTTCTTCCCCTGGAATATTCTGCAATTTCTGCTCTTGGGCAACATTACTCCTCTCCACATAGCTGACTGCAGAGCTAAGATGTTTTTGTGTCTTTGTCCATCACACCAATTTTGGGTGTTTAAAACAGGATTTCCACTGATAAAAAAAAGGTAGATTATTTCCCCCTCGCTTTTACATAGACATGTCTTCTCTTGTCCCCTCTGCTTTCAATGCCTGTCCTATAAATAATGAACGCTCTATCCCTCCTTCTCAAATATGATGAACTTTCTATCAACTTAAGAATACATGAAGCCAGCACTAGGAAATGCTGCAATTGCATGTGGAAGATACGCAAGGATTCAACTAGCTTTATAGTTACAATTTGGCAGGATATCTAACTGTGCCAAATAAATGCAACATATGAATATTAAATATATCAAACAAAAGTAAAATTATTTAGAACAAGTAAAATACACAATACTCCACACTTCCAAAATAATTTCATAGTGTTTTCCTGGTTACAGTATTTCCTGTCTAAAGTACTGATTATTTTATCTTCTAAACAGAAATCTCTATCAGAGTCTGATAGCGCAATACAGTACAACTTTCTTATTTCTAACTTGAAATGAGAGAGCAAGGGCTGGCAGCTAGCATAAAACAACCTTTACTGCAGAAATCAGTAACACTTCTTTACATATTTTATCAAAATACAAAAAACTGAGGATAATATTTCCTCCGTTACTTACATCTTTAAAATGATAGTATTTTTACACTGTCTTATACAGTGATAATAACACCCAAAATGCTTCCGTCTTGAGGAACTAGTTGTTAAATGAAGGCAACTGAGATTCTAGCAAATCAAATCCTAACCAACAGACTGACACAGCTTATTCTCAGAGATGCAATTGTGACTTCCAACAGTTTATAGTTATTAATACCTCCCAGTTTTTCAGTGAGTGCTATTTGATTATCATTCTGTAAGCAGTTGTTATGCTTACTTTACAAGCTTAACCCTTTTCACCCCATTAGCCCTAATCCAAACTGCACCGTGATATCTAAAATCCATCAACATAGCTACATATGTTATTAGGCATAACTCATGAAGTTCAGTTCAATGTTCTCTAAATCATGGTATTTAAATTCTGTAGCATTCATTCAATCACAAAGAAACTTAGAAAGAAGGCTGCTCTGCTGAACAAAGTTATCTGTAAAAGTGCTGGAGTGGCCACTATCAAACACCTAGAAAAAATTATTAACAGAAATGAAGATGACAGCAGAATAATGAAGGATTAAATTCCAATGGCTGATTGACTAAGATGATTTAGTGCTGGTACTTCTCTTTTTTTCTACCATATTAATTTCCTGCTATACCAATTTAAAACGTAGTTAAAAACATATGCACTCCAAAGCAACTTCTATGCTGTGGCAAGGATGTTCCAATCAATGTGTTATTTTAAATACATTGCTCATGACATTCTCTCTTTTCCATGGATTTTATACTATGAAAAAGTTGCAGAGCTCCCACATTCTTATTAGGTTTATTTTAATGCCTCATTTCCCTTTGCCAATTTGCATTCCTTATGTGTTCAACAAAAAAACCCCCCGTAATTGAAACTAGAGCAAGACATCCACAGACACATGCAGCAAAACTTCACAGGCCAAACCCCAAAATTTGTAGGGATGTGTTACTGATGTGACCTCAAACCTAATTACACAGTATAGCAAAGCATCGCAAGTATGCCACTGGAGCTATTGAATGTTCCTGCCTGAGCCCAAATTCTATTGCTTCATTCCAGATGCATATTAAAAACAGTGAATATCTTGAAGATTTTAGGAGAGGCCTTCAGGAAGCACTGAGAGCGGACATCGACTTCTTTGCTATGACTCTAAGGGAGAGAACAGAGGACCCTAATCACATGGCCAATTTAGAGAAAATAAAAATGTTTTCCCACTTGCTTTCCTCTTGCATCTGCTGATACTAATAACAAAAGTGTAACCTGCAAAGCAAAAGGGAGTATGGTATCTACATACAATTATATATGGACAATGCGCTTAGTCATACGATTTAGTTTTAGGTAGTCCTGTAAGAAGCAGGGAGTTGACCTTGATGATCCTTATCCATCCCTTCCAACTTGAGATATTCTATGATATATATGAAAAATATGGTATATTCCTCCAAAGATGATCTCTCCACTTCCAAACACAATTATTACTGCTCTGAATTGAAACAACGGCAGTATGAATTTATGAATTCATCAAATAGACATTAACACTTGTATAAAAACCCTTGCTCAGGTGTCTGAAGTCTCCTTTTCCTGGACACTGCTTCTTCAGGGCTGCAGAGAGTGAGCTGCTGCTCTGTGCACCCCTTTCAGTCAGTGTTTTTATTCAAATGGTTCTGTTTGATGGTGTTTACCAAGTAATGACCCAAAAGAGATCCAAAGGTTTCTTTGTGAAAATGTTTACAGCATGAAGTCATTTTCTCAGCTGGCTGAGTTTTAAAAGTTTTTTGTTATTTCTTCATTGACACATGCTAATTTTACAAGAACAGTATTTCCACAGTTCAAAGACTTTTCTCAAGGTCAGAACAAAGCAATGGGAATGGGAGAATGGGTTAACCAAAATGCATCAGGACTTTTGCTTTTTCAGAGCTTACCACTCAAGCTTTTTCTCACTGGCCCTGATCCAGTTTGGCAGTTAAGCATATTCTATGAAACTCACAGGTTTTACATCAGTTTCTTCTAGATTCACATTTAGAAATGTGAATATTCACACACAAATATACACATACATGCTCTCATTCAGGTATAAATAAATATTTGTGAAGTTTTAAAATATTAATTTTTTTTTGTGAAATTATTACACACTATTATTCTAGATTATATAATTATATATATTGGTTTTATATACATATATAAAATTGTATTTTTGGGTGGACCATGCCACACCAGCAACTCAGAGCAGGATGGGGAAGGAGCAGGTGGCCAGGAAAGGGAACTGCTTATGCCAGCATAAACACAGTGCTGCTGCAGCCACTGCATTAGAACCGGTGTCCTAACTTTGGGTTCACCATTGGTCAATGACTTGAACAGAACTGATGAACCAAATACAGATAAACTTTCCATGGAAATGTCAGAGGCACTACAGTCTTCTGATTTTATGTTGGCTTTTTTTTTTTTAAAAAACAAACATCACACTAAGAACTAAAAAAATCCCCAAAGCAGTTTTCTTTTCACCAGCAATAATTTTGGTCTGGCTGAAAATGAAATTTCAGATGGAAGTTCATGCCAAATATCAACATTTTCTCTCACGGGATACTTCTAATGCATTTACTATTCCAAAAAAAGTTCAGGTAAATTTAAGACAGCTTTAGAAAAATTCAGCTTGGTATATTTATTCAGAACAAAATAAACCACCAGCTACTTCAAAGCCTTTACCAGGTCAACTTAAGTCACCACACTTCGGAACATTTCCTCTTGAGTTTGAAATTTCACATGCCAGAAGTCAAAAGTCCAAGATCTGGAATATTTCACCCTTTGAATATTAGACATTACAAGTTATACTGTGCTAAATTATCAAAACTACTAATCCATCCTGTAGCAAAAGCCAAGAACAAGCAGAAGCCAAAACCAACCTTTTGAATTCTAGTGGTCTGAAGTTTGTCTCCTTTGCTTT
Source organism: Burhinus bistriatus (assembly GCA_013397275.1). Taxonomy (NCBI): domain Eukaryota; kingdom Metazoa; phylum Chordata; class Aves; order Charadriiformes; family Burhinidae; genus Burhinus; species Burhinus bistriatus. The sequence goes on from VYXH01003071.1 coordinate 152,715, forward strand.
ATAATTAGCTACAGATATTTCCCATCTTTCCTATGTTTTTTCATGTGTTATATCCCTAAAATGGCATTTTAGCAGCAAATGTTTTAAATTGGGCTCACACAGAGTGTGCTAGCCATAAAAGAGTTTGTGAAGAAAGTTAAAAACCAGAAGTAGTTAATCTCAACAGCATGGAAAGAAATTACCTTCTACATATTTTTTAAAGCCTATAGTGTTGAATAATGATTCCTAGCTGCATACCAGTATATGCACACTTTCTTGAGACCCACAGAGAGACACATCTTGACTTCCAAGGGCCTATACTCAGTACAATGAAGAAGAGCAAAGGCTTGTGAATGACTTCTAATGACAGAAAAGAATGGATGCACATACTCAAAGGGCAGATTAAGAACACAACAATGTCAAAGCTTTTATCTTTGCATTTATAACCAGAGCTTTTCTTTTTATACATAACTGTCTCTCTGCTCACAGACTAGCTGCAGAAACCATCTTAAGGTAGCCATAAAGTAGACTGAGTGATAAAAGGTTTTTCTATCCTCTTCATACATCTCCATCAGGTGAAAACATGTACCAAGATATTGCTACAGCCAACGATATTTTACATTAACGTCATTTTCCGTCAATCTGAGTGAACATTAGTGTTGATAAGTTGAGGAAGATATCATCCATCAACGTTTCAAAGTCTTCTAAATGGGAATTCCCTTCAGCTTCATCCACATCCTACCACACCCACAGGAATATTGACATAAGCACAACTCTGACACAGACTGAAGCATCCAGGAGTGAAGAAATGCTTTATTTTGCTAGTTGTGGTCAGTTTAAAAATTAATTACAGGATCATAGCAATTAACTAACCAGCTTAACAAAATGACAAGTGAGTTCCTTTGAACAGGAAGCAAACTGCTACCAAATGACTACGCTAACCTCTCTTATGGTATTTGCCCTATGCATTCCTCATTCTGATTTGAAAGTGCAAATGGAGAACACAAAACAACTGGCACCGGTACAAACGCGAGAGTCTCGAACGTTTCTTGTGTTACATACAATCCCCCAACGGGCACCGATGACTGTCCAACAATTGTCTCTTGCGCAGTCTTAGTGCTTTCTTTGAAATACCAGAGATTAACAACTGCTGAAAGCTGAGTGGTGAACTGGACGGGCTCAGGTCTAACTGGCCTTATATTTCAGTTGACATCCTATTACAGTTTCGTGCTGTTAATAGAAAAGTGATTCCGTGCCATTGAAAAATTCTACTTGCAGGGATTATGCTGGTGGGAAAGATGTTAAAAATCTGAAATAGCAAAAGCAGTTGGTGGGTCATCTAACAACTTAGCTGGCATGCAATCCGTAAGCCACACACATATTTGGTGGTCAAGCACTGCACTATTTCACCTCCTCCGAGCGAGAACTGCAAGGATGACCATTACCAGGATTTTGATATTATTGCATAATTGCGTTGCATTTTACAGTCTTTTTACAATGCATTCCATCTGTTTCACATAGCTGTACAGTAACACTGCAGCAGAATGAAATGTATCATTGCACATTATCACATAAAATCCTCTGCTCTTTGTGAAGCAGAGATTTTATAGACAGTGCCAGCTGCAATCTGTAGGAAGCAGTGTGAATGTTTCCATGAATTCAGTTAAAGATCATATGCTCAGGGTGTGGCCGTGGGAAAGACTAGTGTATCTTACACACAGTCCCTAAAGTCCAATTAGTGTTCCTTTAATTACAAACAGACTTTTCCATATCCTTTTGCAGTATTCCACCCTGACTTACCTGAATGCAAACCAAAATAAAATATTAACTATGAACATTAAAAAAATCTTACATAAATTGGACACAGAAATCACTGCCTTGATAAACTCAAGTCTCACTTGGACAAGGTACTTCATGAAGATGAAATATTACAGACCAAATGTAATAAAACATTACAAGCACTATAGCTACAGCAGAAGAATGGGAATCAAGCACTGCTATTCTGGTCATAAATTACATATAAATGTTATTTACTTGTCTTTTACACTTTTAAACACATTATCTCCCCTCCAAATGTAAAAATAATAATATAAAGGCAGAAACATGTAATGGAAAAACTCAGTTAAAGTTTGTCAAAATTGCAAGCAACTGAAAATTTCCATTGCAAGCATGGAAAATATTAGGTGGCTTTAATATAAGTGTCCATATTTTCTGCACACTCACATCCTGCATTTATTTTCCTGGAGAAAAAAAAAAAAAACCAACACAGAATTCTCATACTGATTTCACACTCCTCCATTAAAAAAAATCCCCAGTAGAAACAAAATTCATGGCATTTGATGGGAAGCTTTGATAGGGATAACGTCTACCAAAACACATTCAACTGAGTTTGTAATTCTACAGACTGGTTCCTGCCATTGGTCTGACAGTGTCCGAAATGAAACTGCAGGAGTCATATTCACTAGTTTTGCTAACCGACTTCAATAGCAAAGCAAAGCTTGGACGTCAAACTTTCAGGCACTACTTACCTCAGACTGAGGTACCAAAAGTCACTATGAAAAAATAACCTTCACATGCATTTTTCAATTCTTTCCTGCATCTTTTAACTTAATAAAACACCTTAAAAGGCTCATCCATTTCATGCACACACGAGTGAGTCTGGATGTGCACCCCTCAACTGTTACCCTCTCAAAGCCGTATTTGTGTATCCTGTTCCACAGAGCATGCAAAACTTCAAATTCGTCTTGCTGAGAATTTTTTTTGTTCACAGCTGCTTGCTTGGCAGGGATTTGG
>VYXH01003071.1:155537-173022 GCA_013397275.1 Burhinus bistriatus
AGGAGGGGAGAGACAATTTTCCAAGCGATGGGGAAAAACAGTACAAAACTTTCATCATCAATGGCCTTGACATCGCTGGAGCCAACGGAAACAACATCACCCAACTGATTCCCTGTGAGGGAACCATTCCGAAACAAACAAAATCTCCTGTATTATTTCTATCGAGGTAGCTTATGCCAAGCCTCCTTTGGTGAGAGAAATCTGGAGATTTCTCCTGCACTGGCTTCCTCTTGCTGTTGATAGAGCAGGGTATTTGCTGAAACACAGCAGGTAATGAATGTGGTATTCCGAATTAACCAGCATATATGGTGGAGAGAGAAGTCTGTTCTCTTCTGAAGCTGTAAGAACAGGTTTTTTTTTTTTTTTTTTTTTTTTCCCCCAAAAGGAACTAATTAGGTGCTTTATTGGTGAGATATATAACTGGGCCAAGAGCAGACATAAAATTTCTGTGCTAATTCTTAACTGGATGCAAGTCTTGCTGGCAAATGAATTCCATAACAGGTACGTGTCCTGAAGTAATTTTACAGAAATAAAAATGCGTGACTATTGCTACAGGCCGACACCACACAAAGAACAGGTGACATTTCATGAGATAACTTGTCATTGCCCTGGTTTCTCAAAAGAAATAAAAATTTATAGGAATAAAACCTGGTTGGTTCTTCCCCCCACCCAGTAAATATATTTCCCTTCCTCAGGAGAGTATTAGAAAACAGCTACTGCACCAGCATATTTTACAACTGCTCAATGGTGAGGGCAGTGCACAAAAATCGCAAAATCGTCTTTATTCTTCACTTTCTTTTGCAACGTCCCAAATCTTTACTGACTGTGCACTACTAAACAGTTGCTGCATGTCATTCCAAAACTAGTGGCATTTTAATGATGGCATTAATTATTCTGGATATCACATAAACATTTTATAGACTAGGAAGCAAAGTACTTTTTGCTTTGTCTATGCAAAGCATAAAATGGATTAGGTACAGACCCTGGCCAAGAGTCACACTGACAACTTTAGCTCTATTTGGTTTGTCTTATTCGAAAAGACATCATCTCCCAGATACGAATTCCATAAGATGTTGAGATATCAGTAAGCATCAGTTGCAACCATCAGACTAAGTAAATTAATTCCCATGTTGTTGCTATCAAACAATTTTTAACTTTGAAGTCATTATTGATCCTCAGCCTGTCTCATTACACCACTTTACAAGGTTATGGAGAAGATAAATAAATCTTTGACTAGTGTTTTTAAGGAACAGAGAACTTTAAATCTGAAGTGGTCATCACCCAGAGATCTGAACTCTGAACCCCACTTGGCTGGTCATCTCTGAGGGTCAGACATTACAAGGAAGATGACCTTAAAACATCTGTTGAAAATCAGACTACCAAACTGATGGGAAATTCAGACTAATTCAAGTGTGGGAGCCAAATCAGCTACTGAAACTATATAGTGCTACCAAATGTAGAATGATTATACTATGAAGAAAATGGGTTCAGTTCTAAACCCAAAAACAAATTAAAAAAACATGCCTCACTGTATTTTTTTTTCTTTAAGGTCACAGAGAAGCACCAAGAAAGAACATAAATGGAACATGAAAGTAAGATAATTAAAAATATTGATCCTGAATCTAAGAGTTGAGAGTCAGCTGCTATCTTCAGTAGGGGTTTTGTGAAGGAATTATTAAGCAATATCTGGCTCTTAAGGACATACCTAATGTGACAGATATTTTAACCAGTTTAATGTCTGACAAACAGTCCTGAGAATCTAAGTGTCTTTTAACTGCTAATACAGATATAATTTTCATTCTCTGTAGGAGAGAATACCAGTGAGAAGTGTAGTATTTAGAATCAGTCTACTTTGATTTACAGTTTTTGAGAGGCCTACAAAAACTTGCAGATAAATTTTGAAGGATAAAAGGAAGAAAACCCCTGATTTTTCCAAGAAAAAAAAATAAACAGAATTTAAGTGACTTGTCCATCATCACACTGCATGTTGTGTCACATCTGAGGTTTAAATACCTACTCAGCAATTGCACCCATTTCTGTAGGAACTGTCAGAGGGACTGCAAAAGGAAAGTAAAAGTCCTTGGGCTCAGTAAAAGAAAACCCAGGCAAATGAAAAGTCAAGAAAATATAACTCAATATTTCTGTTAATAAATTATCAGTCAATTATTTTCTACACTACCCTTTCATCTGTAACTGTACTTACCTGTCTGTAAGATGGTCTCAGACCAAAAATTATTCTCAGGCTATGATTTGGACATTATTGTCTGTGGTACCACTAGGGAGTCTTCAGATACTGAGTTTAAAGGAACATCTCCCACAAGACATTCCCAGAGTTGAGTTACTTGACTAACTCTTACCTTAATATTCTCTTTGCACCCAAGAAACATGAAGTAGGCTCCTCCACCCCTTCACTCCTACAGTGAAGTGAAGGTAAAATCATTACCTAAGTGACCTCCTGAGCCCGGATCCGTCCCTTTCTAATCTCTTGCTACCCATTCCAAGCACTCAACTTACTCAACTCACCAGACTGAATTGCATAGAATAGCATTGTGGATGGCAGGTTTTTTCAGCCATCTTAATCATGATTTACACAATTTGCCCCAATAACCAAACAAATATTCCTTCACATTGTGTACTACTTACAATTTTCAAACTGATACTCAAGACTACCTACTTTGTAGTAAAGTGTAACGAAACACAAGTGCTATGTTCCACAAAATAACAGTCCCCTGCAATATACAAGCATTAACAAAGGTGACTTAAATACCTGATTTTAACAATCTGGCAATCAGTCACATTGATTTCCATGATTCCTTCATTTCTCCCATAAAGCCCTAAGAGGAATTAGAAACCTACTCCTAGACACATGATCACAAAGGAACGACAGCTGTCAATCAAGCCATTGTGACTGATGAGAATCCCGAATGCACTTTTACAGCAACCCAGACAAAATAAACCCACTTGAAATACATTAGGTTCTAAATACTTCTTGATTTTTAAAGTCATCACCTGGTGACAGCAGCTAAACTCATTGTCTCATTATTATTATTATTATAAATTATACAATTATAGTGCCAGAATGAGCTACAGTGAATAAGTAGTCTGACCTGTTAAACATGTGCCAGAGGCCAAGAATGTTAGGAAATGAGAGAAACCGTCAGAAAATTATTATTACTTGAAAGAGAACATATCTCTAGATTAAAAATGTGAAAAATATTACAATGTAAAATAGAATACAACTTCCATTAAAACAGTATGCATAATGTATGGAAGAGCTAGACATCCATATTACCCCACGAGAGAGTCAAAAACCAGTATCTGATAATTATCATTGCTGAATATCAATTTTAAAAAGCTGCAGATATAAGATTCGAGTCTTTATTTAGATTCTGAAGCCCTCTCAGACTAACAGCGATTTTGAACAACTCTACAGTCCTTTTAGTTGGGAAATTTATTCATAGTGGTCGCAATACACTGAGGATTTCTCAAATCTCTGCACTGGAAACAAAACAATAGAACTGAAAGCGTGTTAACTTCAAAAGCTAATTATAGCTTTTCAAGTACCAGCACCATTAACAATTTTACTGTCCAAAAAAATACCCTGGGGACATTCACAACACGTGCTGGTGCAGTGGAAATGGACCTGCCTAGCTAATCGCGATAATGCTTTCATTTTTAATTGATCTTTTACAATGGCAACAGGTGAACAACACATATGAACAAACTGCTAGTACAAACTGCTAGTAGCATAATCATTAACTCCGTTTTTATCATGGTTGCAATCTGCAAACACACAGATGTGACTACTTATGTCCTGCATCTTGTCAACCTGTTCCTCACACGTACAGGTAACAAGAGAAATCAAGACCAAAGGCTAAGTTCACTTGCCCACACATAGGCTCCTAGTGCCCGTTGAGGTGCCCTGAGGCTATTAGAGACATTTGCCAAACCTGGCCCCGGTGCCTCTGGGGCATCTTGCATGGAGGTAGCTGCAGCCCTGGTGGGCTTCCCAGGCCGTAGCAGATGCCTTGTGTACTGGATAATCACGTGTAGCGCTACAAATCCCTCCCTTACTAACAGCTTCCCTAGAAACGGCTCAGCTGAAGGAGCAGGAAGAACAAAAGAAAACATACCAAAACCAAAATGAAAATTTGCTGAAGAATAAAAAAAAATACGCAGCATGTTTATGTTTTGGGTTTCCTAGCAGTTTGACTAAAGGCATGCCCAGAGCAGAATCAAACAACTCAAATGTCATGGGAAAAGAGGGTCACACTTAAAGACTGGACCACCTCCAAAGACTGTAAAGAAAGGGGAAATTGGTAAGTAAAATTTTCAGATAAACCTCAATGAAGGCCAGAAGAGCACTATGAAAATTTTGGGTGAGAGCCCAACAAAGAGCTGAAACATCGTCACAGCACCATTGTCAGAATCCAGAAGACAGCTGGAGAAACGTTGCAAACACAATTTGTGTGGTTTTCCAGCAACTGTAATCTATTACAGTCACTAGGGCAGATGAGTACTGTAGGCTGTGTTTAATTTGTCCTGTTTACATGGGCTTTTTTTTAAACAATGTATACCAGAAACATGGACAAATGCAGAAATATGGAATCATTTTTGCAGGAAATAGCTCCTCCCAGAATTTCGGTTACCAAAAGATTCAAATGATCTTGAAGTACAGAGAGGAGGTGGAGGGAAGGGTGGTATCCTTTCACAACAAAGATTATTTTTACTGAAGTAGCATTATCTGTTGAGTTTAGATGCTGGTTTCTGTGATTGTAAATGACACTGCTGGGCTTTGCCAAACAGTCCTAAAAATGGCAGCTCTGAAGGTGTAATCTTGTAAAAGCAGTACACCAGCACCCTTCTCTACTTCCCAGAAGGGCTTAAAAGAAATGTATCTCTGTAGAGACAATATTTGATGAAGAAATACATATCCAAGGAGAAGTGCCATACTTTGCTGAAATAAGACCAGGCTTAAATCTAGATAGTCCCTTGTACAATTTGCAAGTTCCCTCAAATAAAGTGTTTTCAACACATAAGTAAGAGCTAAAAGGATCAAACATATCCAGCATTTAAAAAGAAAAAAAAAAAAAAAAGAAAGAAAGAAACAAAAAACCACATCTGCATTGCTGTATTAGGTCTAAGTTTTGCTCAAGGTCTCTTCCACGGACCTTTGGTGACTGTTCAGCTGGAAATTAAGGGCCCAAGAGATTTTTTGAAAGCAGTAAGGGATATCCTGAGTCCCAGCCAGCAGCTTAACAATACAGCTTCCAACAGCCAAAACTGTGTGAAATGTGTTATGAACATCACTCACTACTGCACTTTGTGCTTATGGAGCCTTCATAAAATTGTATTTTAACTATTAAATGTGTTTTATTTACAAAAGGTGCTACGCTCTAAGCAATAGGTTCCCACTCTATAAAAATCAAACTATGATTTTGAATTACTTTTTATTTCTCAATATATTCAGGTAGTCAGCTTTGAAAGATCAACTGTGTAATTCTAGTGTATTTCTTGGGAATAAAAAAATCAGGCTGTGAAAAGTTTATTCCATACTTCCCTTTCCTATCATTTGTACTTCACATCTGACCAGTATAATATGGAATTTTCTTTATGATAACCTGTTCTAGGCTTCAAGGCAAAAAAAACCAAAACAAAAAACAAAACACGAAAGCCAAACCAAAATTAAAAAACCCCACCTGCTTTATATTAAATTCTCATTGAAAACCTATCTGTCTCCACTCTTTTCTACCATAAAATAGCTCAAGTGCGTTTCTCTAAGCAACATCCTTTCTCTCCTTCAGGACTGTGACATAGGTGGAGCTGATCACTGTGGGATTGGATTAGTTTCTTGGCAAAAGTTGTTATGACGTACTTGCTGCTACATCCTAAGGTTTGTTAGCATTCCTCATCCTAGCCGTATCTACCACATCCCATAGGGATAGCTAAGGAATTATTGTAGAAAGCTATTATCTGAGCTACAGATTTCAGGGGTTTTTTTCTTCAGAGATGTGCTTTTGAGGCATTAGCCACATTTATGTCCAAGGGACGCAATGCTTCAATAACTTTCAGTGTTATTTGCACATTATTTTTCATTTGTACTAAAAGCCATGAAAGTAAGAAAGTAGAACAGTTTAGGTTGTAAAAATTTCTAAAGGCAATTTCTAAAGGCAAGTCTTTTAACACAATTCAGCTCCCATGCAACTGTTAGAGCTAAGAGCTGTTTAGAGCTGTGAAAATCTGTCTGTAAGTCCTGTCACTTTTTGGTGCATCTGACAGTTAATTTTGATTGGGGTCTTTTGATTTTACAGCAGAGACTGACTTGTTGAGACAACTACAAATCCAAGTCTTCACACATTCGTCATTCTCCCTGTGCTACTTCTCTCCTCGCAGCTTGGTTAGACAGTGGGAACCCACTGCTCAATGTTATTTCTTCAGTGTTACTCCCCTTAAGTGCTTCTGTGGCTTGTCAGCTCTATCGGCCCAGGAGAAGCCTGGGTGTTATCATGACTCTTCCCTGAAAAGCATCGTCATTACAGGAACTCTGATGATATTTCTTTTATTCTTCCTCATGCTCCATTGGCCCTTATGCCATCAGGACAGACAACAGTCATTGAAATGTAACTACCATCTTGAGGGTGTGCAAAATTATCAAAATGCAGAATGCTTCATGCTCACGTTATTAAACCTCTTCTCATGTTGCTGTAGAAAGGAGCAAGATTAGAGCAGCTGGTGAGAACTAATCCTGTCCTCAATAATGCTAGATGCTCAAATGGTCTTTGTACACACTTTTCATTACCATTCTTGGAGAACTGAAGTTGTAGTCTCAACAAGTGTACTGCCTAGCTGGCAAACATGAATTTTGTCACTATGACAAATACCATTTATGAGTAAGTAAACTTTAGAAAAGTAAAAAAGAAAGTTAGAGAGCTGTTGTTGATCAAGGCTTTAAACAAAACACAAGCATGCCTTCCTTTCTGTGCTAATTCCAGGAGGAGAAGGAAGTCAACACAATTAATGGCTGATAATTATAAAAATACTGTGTTACTTTATATAGCCCAGCATATAGCTTGCATAAACACTGAACATCTTTCATTCAACTGCTTTCAGCCAGTGGCTTTTTTAAAAAGTCTGGATAATATTATACTATCTTTGTTAGCTAAATTTGTAGTTGGATAAAGATACGTTGAGTTTCAGAGTAGTAAGTAAGCTCCCAACACCATCAAGGAGAAATAATATTTTCTTTATGCCAAGCATTGCAAAAATAAATTTGGTTTATTATGGTGATACCTACGTTTTTTGCATTTCAGGAAGCACCGTGCAGAAGGTACAGACAGAACTCAAAAGAAGGATACTAAAGCTCAGTGGCCTACATCTGATTCAAGATGGCAAATCCCCCATTTTGAGCGTAAAGCTTACAGTTCAATTGTACCTGTGAAACAGCATTAAGTATTCTAAAATAAATGAAAAGCATGAGTTGCATTACAAAAATGTAATATCCCTGTGATATTCTGATCCCTGAAAACAACATGTCACTGTTAACAAATCAAAAACATCTGTCTCCACAACAACATTAAGTGGTCTTATGAGCAATTTGTTGTGGAGCTAAACTTTTAAAAACTTCAGAAAAAAAATCATTGGGGTTGGAGGAAAGGTGACGGTGGAAAAAAGAGAACTCAGCCCCAGTATGTGTAAAGAAAATTGCACATTTTCTTTAGTTTACTGAGACTTGGCATGTTTGTCAGTTTTACAACATTTCTCAAGCTACAGCTACAGTTGCAAGGTACAAATATGTATAGAATATGGTACAAATATATGGTATGATTACATATAGACCATCAGCACCTTGAAACTGCTTAAGCCAGAAAATTTCTGGTCCTTGTGCTATAAAAAGTTATCCAATAGCCACTTAAAATTTGTAAAAACTAAGCTACTTACTCAGTTAAGTGCAATAGCAGGAGCCAATTCACAAATTAAGAGCAAAGGAAAACAAAGTCAAGTTTATCAGTAAATATAAGCACATACCTAAACCATCTCAGGCTTGACAACAGACTATTAGTAGCAAGTCTGACTTACTTTGGAGGCACGTGGTTTCCATTATGCTGTTTTTACTGCAGGAGATCTGCACATTAAGTGGACAGAAAAATTCTGTACAAACTTATACTAGGTGGGGTGGGAGGGTGCTGAGGCTGAAGCCCAAGGATCGGGAATTGATGAACAAATTCAGTTCATCAAATAAGTAGCAGCATAGTTGGAGAAGCCATGTAGCCTTCCGTATAGCTAATGTTCTTCCAAGCACAAGCCAGTTCCTCCGTATTATTAACAGAGTGCACACAGGCAAAATAATTTATCTAATAAGTACAATTTTGAAACTAAACTCATTAATGTTTGCTGAATTGAGGGTGATACAAAGATTCTAGCACAGGTCGGCTCAGTGCAAAAACCACAAAGTCTACCAAGACATGGATTTTCCCGTCCTTATTCACACAATATATTTTCATAAGTTTCTCACCTAATAGAGGAATCTTATGAACATTATTCCTATATGCAAATATTTCCTCAGAGCAGCTGCAACAGTACATAGGTGCTAGAGAAGTACATTTTCCCCAGGAGAATACATGTAACTAAATAATGATAAATTCTAAAAGAGCACCCTAATACATTCTGTAGTCACATGTTGTGCTGACCAATGTTTTTTCCTTCACATTCACCACATAGATAAAGAGTTTTTCCTCCTAAAAGACAAATTAATTTAAGCTTATGTGACCACCAAACTGTATTTCAGGAAAATATGGATGCTGATGTCATAAATAAAATTTAAACCACACATATCTTACTAGTTTACCTATTATAGAATCAAGGAACCATAAATAGGAGTCACCACTGCATAATATATATTTGTCCATACAGGTAATGTATGTCAAATGTGTTTTTCTTTCAATGATTATGTTTACTGATTTATATCAGTGAAAGATGAGAAACATTTCCAGTGAGCTCAATCGTACTTCCCTGAGAAAAAAACAAAAACAAGAAACAGCACCAGCTGCTTGGCAGGACTCTACTAGAATGATAACATGGTCTCTGAGTGCTCTTGTTCAAGCAATGGAATTAATTACCGATGAATGCTAACACAGCAATAGCACTGACAACTGCATCACCTATACTGTCTAGCAAACAAGCTGTTTGCTCCTGGTGGCCACTGCTTTGATGCAGAGCTTTTCCAGAATATTTTCGCATGTATTGTACTTCTAGACTAATATTTATATAAAAGTAGTCAACTGTGTCTAAAACTATGAAACATTTACAGCTAACAAAGATTTGTTAGTAAGGAGAATTTGATACAGCAATAGCATGCAAACTTATTATTAAATCTACCTGAAACTAAGCACAGAAAAAACTTTTTCTTAAATAACATCCACCCACTAACTTGGGTTAATCTTCAGTAGCGAAACAGTCATAATTAGAAAATGAGTATGAACAGGTTCTATAGTTCACCCTCCACTTTAACAGACTGTTGCTCATAAGAAATGACACGCCTAAGAGAATGGAGAATGATCAATCTGAATAAAAAAACATTAGCGAGGGAAGGGGACAAAGGAAGTTCTTACACAGCTGAGAAGACAAGAATGAAAGAATAGAAAAGAGCTAAAATTATGCAAAAACCTTTATATAAAAAATGACAAGGGAAGAACTGCAATCAAAAAAAACACCCAACCCCAAAACACCCCCCCCCCCAAAAAAAAAAATACCAAACAAAACAAACCCAAAAAACTCAACCACAAGCTGTGCTGTAATTGTGTGATAGTATAAGTTTCTACACTTTTTTGGATAATGTTCCAGGTTTGTTAGTTTGGAAATTTGGACAGGAATCTTGTGAGAACAGGCTTTCTGATATTTTAGATACTCCCAGGTTACAAGCCTGCCAGAAATAATGCAAAAGCAGCCCTTTTTCATAGTATTTTGGTACTTTGATTCCAACTCCAGCAAAAGAGTACGAACTGCAGAGACGTGACCTTTAAAGAAAAAGTGATCAGTAATAAAACTCTCCCCATTCCTCATCAATGCGCAACAGCCTGAATTTTGGGGAAAACACAAGAGAACTCTGATTTCATTTGAATCTCTTCATCCTTTTCTAGTTGAAAAAATTATTCTTTGGTGTTATTTAAAACAAACACCTGACAGGAGTCACAGCCTTATTCTCTTTGTTACTAAACGGTTTTCTAATAAAGGTCAAGGATTTCTGTCTTTCTTGAGCACTGTGTTGTGACTTCACAGACAGGAGCTTACAGATAAGGTTGGTAAACAAAACAGGATATTACAAAAGTTACCTTCCTTACACAAAGCAAGGAAAATAGTTAATTCATTGAAAGACTGTGAAAAGGGATTGGTAACAACAATGACATGCTCGCTACATTTTGGAAGAAAAAAACACCTCACCAACTCTGATTTTGTGTTAGGTATCCCTCAACGCTGGCTACAAAAACAGAGGTAGTTACATTACTGCAAATGATCACATAACTAGAATTTCCACATGTATATCTTGCACTTCTTTGAAAGAGATGCATGTTAGAAACAAGTCTTCTGATAACTGTTCTCATGTGATCAGGATAAAGTAAGTCAAAAGGTCTATTGGGGAAAGAAGGTTTCCGGCTCAGCCACCCTTTTTATTATCCACATAGGTTTGGTGAGCAAGGATTTGTCTATGTTTTATTACAACATATACTCTCGGGTTATAAGAGTAAAACACAGTAAGTCCTTCCAGAGGTTTGCAGGGAAGTGGCAATGCTTCTCTTAAAGATTTAGGGATACAGACAGCTTTGGAAAGGCAGCAGTCCAAGACTCCAAGAGCACAGAAAAAGAAACAGAGTGAAGATATATTTGTTTGCTCCACAGAGATTATGCTAGATGAAAAGAGAGTCAATAGGAACAGACGGAACCCAAAGGAAATGAGAATGAAAAGAACTACGCTTAAATTTTTTTTTTCCTTTTCTTTTCTGTTTTTAGCTAGAAAACAAGGTCTAGGTACTGGCAAATTCACAGAAGCAGCAGTGTTTTCTCTTTGAAAGCCGAGGTTCTCTAACAGCGGGGCAGGAAAGGCAGTTGAATCTCTTCAAACAGACAGCAGTTGCTTGATAACTTGGTGACCTTCCTGTTAAGCCCAAAGGGCCACAAACATACAGAATCCATACGACCCGTGACATCTTCAAACACTGGAAGTTGTTAACCAAGTGCCCAATGTCAGGAAACAACTGTCTGTCTGTGACAAGCTGAGTTCATCCCCCTCTATGGGACTGGAACTAATTTATTTTCTACTAGAGTATGCTTACAATCTCTCGACAGTCAAGAGAAAGATTTTCAGCAATCAGTTGCAGGTTACCCCATTGGAATCCCAAAAGAAATAATTTTTAATCATATTTGTTGTCCCTTTCCTGGCATGACATACACCCAAGAAGCCTAGTGCTCTTTCAAATAGTCACCCTCTAAGAAAACCCAGCTGATCTAAAAAATTGTCACATGTAATCCTTTTGACATGTTCAGTGCTCTAAGCATTTAAGTATTTGCTTTAAAAAGTTACAAATGGATTCTGGAAATCCACATGTGTTTCTTGGAGTCTTTTCAGTTTAAAAAAACCTGCTTACATACATGCAGATATGATCATGTGGTATTTTAGGAGGAACACATTAACTATTGTGCTGTAGTTAATGTGGAAGAAGTATTGTCAATCGGCATTAATTAGTTGCTTTATTTTTACATTAAGTTTACATTTAAGTTTACATTTAAGTTTACATTTAAGTTTACATTTAAGTTTACATTTAAGTTTACATTTAAGTTTACATTTAAGTTTACATTTAAGTTTACATTTAAGTTTACATTTAAGTTTACATTTAAGTTTACATTTAAGTTTACATTTAAGTTTACATTTAAGTTTACATTTAAGTTTACATTTAAGTTTACATTTAAGTTTACATTTAAGTTTACATTTAAGTTTACATTTAAGTTTACATTTAAGTTTACATTTAAGTTTACATTTAAGTTTACATTTAAGTTTACATTTAAGTTTACATTTAAGTTTACATTTAAGTTTACATTTAAGTTTACATTTAAGTTTACATTTAAGTTTACATTTAAGTTTACATTTAAGTTTACATTTAAGTTTACATTTAAGTTTACATTTAAGTTTACATTTAAGTTTACATTTAAGTTTACATTTAAGTTTACATTTAAGTTTACATTTAAGTTTACATTTAAGTTTACATTTAAGTTTACATTTAAGTTTACATTTAAGTTTACATTTAAGTTTACATTTAAGTTTACATTTAAGTTTACATTTAAGTTTACATTAGTTGCTTTATTTTTACATTAAGTAGGGCACACTCCCTTTCCTATACCAAGTGATATATTAATATTCTTTGTTAAACGGATACAAATAACGTTAGGCATAGAGCACCCTCTATGTCTCACCTTTCAAAAGGAGCAGTAGTGTTGACCCAGTGGACAAAAGACATTTTCTCCAAAACACACTTTCTCTTCAATATATTCTTGCCAGCCACTAGCTTCCCCCCCCACCATTTATAACTCCCTTTAAATTGTTGCTGGTTTTGCAAACCCTTGGCCTTGTTTTGGGCTCTGCGTTTCATCCATATAGTTTCACTAAGTATGTAGAACTGTGTGAGTATACTACTTGTGACTTCAAGGATTTTGTATGATTGAAGACTTAAAGGCCAAATGGAGTCAGAGAGTTGAAGAAAAACAGTTGGTCTCTAACGCTTCCACTGAGCCATCCATCAAACTGGACAAAAGCTTTACGGTTTGGAAAAGCTTTTGATGAGTAGCATTAATTCAAATCTCATCCACTGACACTTCATGTCAGTTAATATGTTTCTTACTCTGCAAGAACCAGACTTACACATATATTCCTGTAGTGGCCGACTCCCCCACCCCGCTTTGTCCTTGCATACAAAAGAAGGCAGCGCTGAGACATGCTGTAGGATATTCTGCTGGCAGACTTCCTCCTCACAGTTCTGCTAACCTCAATACTGACCTAGAGTACCCTTAGTTTTCCATTCCTTAGACTTTGTTACACAAATATAGCCCAGTATTCCAAATGAGGCTGTGTTTATTCCAAGAACACAAACAAGACCATTTTCACATCTAAGAAAATGATGTAGCTTGATTAAAGATTGAGACATTTTCATACAACGTTGAAAACATATGCAGTTTTCATCAGCATCCCAAATCCCTGTGGATTGGTTTCTAGTCTATTCTACTAATCCCTGGATCCCAATCCCAAAATTCACATCTTCCCAAATCTGACTGAATATTCTTGCTTGAACTCCTTATTTCACAGCAGCTGGAAACTTCCTTGAATGTTTGCAACTGTGCCCATTATAGAATCATAGAATCATTTAGGCTGAAAAAGACCTTTAAGATTTTCCAGTCCAACCATTGACCTTACTCTACCAGGTCTGCCACTAAACCATGTCTCCAAGCACCACATCTACACCACTTTTAAACACTTCTAGGGATGGTGACACAACCACCTCCCTGGGCAGCCTGTTCCAATGCTTGATAACTCTTTCAGTGAAAAATTTTTTCCTAATGTCCAGCCTAAACCTCCCCTGGTGCAACGTGAACCCGTTTCCTCCTGTCCTATCGCTTAGCCCTTAGCGGGTGTCTTTCAGCTAGAGAATTGTTAATTTAATCACAGATCACAGAAACAGTCCATAGTTGCTTCAAAGGCCCACTAGGTCCTGTTTCTTATCTTCACCTTTTGCATCAAACTGACCCTTTGGATTCCAAGTGTTGACAATTACAGAGAAAATACCCTGTACGTCAAAAAGCAACACTGCAAATAAGCTGTTTTCTTTTCAAGCTTCAAAAGCAAAAAAATTTTTTTAAAATGATCTATCTAGACTTTCAAATTCAACAGTCCATCATAAGCTTCTGTGATTTCATTTTGCAAAGCACACTAGAGCTAATTTGCAGTTTGATAGTGAAAAATTTCCTGGCTCTTTTTCTCATTATCGATGATAAATAAATACTGATTACTTATAAATATTGAAAACCAGCTTTCCACAGAGCAAGTAGATAAAATTTGTATTTCATCAAATTGAACTTTGTTAGAAAATGAGCACTTCGTAGACTTACAACACTAATAATAGGGTGCTGACAAATGAAGCAAGCTGGTAAATGTGAAGCTTGTTCATAACAAGATTGCACAAGAAAATATACTGTAATGACCCTGTCTTGAACATCCTGTAATAGCCCATTGTTCCTCTCTATTAGTCTCATTCAGCAATTTTTTTTTTAATAGCGGATGCATGGCAGCAAAGGAACCAATGTAACGTGGGATTGCACGTGCACAATCATGGCACATAACAGAGGTGAGAAAAAGACCCTGGCACACCGAGAGAAGTTTTGAGTGTGCTATTAACTGGATGTGGAACCTTACAAAACAACCCCACGCCTTTGCATAACTTGAATAAGGCAAATAAAAATATTTACCTATAAATGCCTGAAAGGTCAGTAAACACTGAGAAAATAGGATAATCATTTTACATAAGATGGGCAACAAATGACAAGAAGAATGGGAATGAAAAAGGAAAATAATAGGTTAAATTCTGAGAGATCACAGAGTCTTATAGTCAGTACATTTAAAGTTAGCATGGCAGCAGAAATAGGAAGAATCCTTCCCTTACACAGATGAAGAAGAGATGTGGTAATAAGCATCCTCCACGCGTGACAGCTGGATGTTTCACCTTCACTCCGTGTGAGAAACGATGAGCTAACTCATCACGGCAGTTACTGGAATCTTAACTAGATCATGTACTGAAACCCAGCATCTGCTTTTGTTGCCAAATTAAAATACTGAATAGACAATTAATTTAGCAACCCTACTGTGAATTCATGTCATACACATAATTCCAAATACAGATTTCTCACCATCTAAAGGAATCTTTCAGTTTATCCAAGTGCCTATGTATGTAAAGAAATGGCTTTTGACTGACCACAGGATACCTGACTCAGTTTTGTCTCTGCAATTAGAAGATCACGCTAACGGCAACATCATTCCATTTACTGATTTGTTCACGCTTTCCTATGGGAACTACATTTTGAGGTTCAGATTCTTTTTCTCTTTGTGCATTTGTCATTCCTTCCATCATTTTATCTTCCTTGCTACCAGACTTCATTGTTTTACTGTTGCTTAGTGCTTGAGGAAGGAGGAGTTGGACAACTGTCCTGTTTAAAAGCTGTAAATGTTTAAAAATATAAAAGCTTGAAAATCTAGGAAACAGAAGGGCTAAAGAAATTGTAAAAATAAAATAAAACAAAACAAACCTCTGGCTTAAGAAGTCCCACATTCCTCCACGGTATAATGCTGTTTTTGAACACTTTGGTTTGGCAAATGTGCATTCTCTGAGGAAGCTGAGTTATCACAGATAACCGTCTATCATGCCAGCCTGTCTTCATTGGACAAAATGTATTTTAACTGTGTGTTTTCTCCCCTTGTCTAATCTGACTTAGAAATCTTACTGCAATTGGTCCCTAAAATCTGCTTTGAATCTGGGCTCTTTTGGTGCTGACTTCACCCTAACTGTATACACATAGTCTTACGGATGGCAGTATACGTTGACGTGCTCTCGTGCCCCAGTGCCCCCGCAGAGTTGATGCAAGTATCTTGCCATCCTTCCAACAAACCCTGAATTACTGCCATGTCCTTCACTAGGCTGTAATGTGACTCTAGGAAAAGCTTAGCATGTCAGCAGACTATTTTCTCTCTGTAGCTCTAAATAAAAAGTGTCCAGTTAAACTACATTGGCTGAATTCTACCCTTGGATTGCATGCGTAGTTTTTAGAAGAGGGATATTCTCTAGAGAAGAAACTCTACTTTTACAATCTCTTCTGAAATAATTGGAGTAGGAAAAAAACAAAACAAAACAAAACAAAACAAAACAAAACAAAAAGACTTAGGTCCAGCAACTACCCCAGTGGTTCATCCTAAAAGGTTAAAAACATCTGAATGATGTTTTTCTACCTAGTTTCCTAGGAACTCTGAAAATGCTGAGACAGCGCATCCAGCATGCGGGATGGGGGGACATAAGGCTCTTGTAGGACCATGCTGTGACTTCCATAAGCAATCTAAGAATGACATTGTCAAGATTTGAAGACGGCCCAAATCATCTCCTTTAGTCAGAAATAAAGCATTTCCAGTATGAGAAACTAAACATAAATTTAAATTACTGTAAATGAATACTCAATGATTGTACTCCAGACAGAACTGTTTGATCGTCCAGTTACAACCATTGCTCGTGTTTCATATAAAACCTACATTGTGATAGCAAATAGAAATGAACAAATTTTCTGTTTCTACTTTTCTCACTGGTGTGTAATTTGTATCAATGTTAATTACACTTACGGCATAACAGGCAGGAAATGATAGAAAGGATATAACCTTTCAGATCTCCTCCCTCAGTGAAAACTGATGGTGTAGGAGAGTCCCCAGCTCTGTGGGGTAAGGAGAACAATGCTACAGCAAACTTTAACTTGATGGCTTACTCTCAATTCTGTATCAGTTTCCAAAGTTACTCTTCTCTAGGACTATAATTTTCCCTGTTTGTTTTCAGCAGAAAAGCTTTTATTTCCCGATGCAGACACACACTTAACAGATTAGAAATATTTTTTTTAAAAATCCCTCCTTACCCACTCCTTCCAAAACAGGGGGGGGGAAGGAAAAAAATAACAAACCCACCCCCCCCAACCCCACACCAGACTGGCATGCACATAACCACAAGAAAGGCTACAATTTAGTTGAGTGTTTAAGTGCCCACTTAGTGTTAAGCACGTGCTTTTTCCGATTGCTGCTAGCTACATAGCAAAAGAGAACAATCCTGGTGGCCTTCAATGTATTATGATGCAATAAACAACACATTCAATAAAAAATGAATGCCGAATGGTGGCCATGCAGAGAGTACTTGAATAGCACTCAGGAAGGAGCCTTAATTTTGGCTTTCCTGAACTTGTTTAAACTAACTTTTTCATGACTAAATACTACATCAGTTTAAAAAAAGGTTACCGATCTTGATGCTCTGTTACGGTACGCACATCTGTTGTTCCTCTTCAAGGAAGATGACTATGAATTTCAATATATAGTAATTTATGGAAAGGGTTCTTACACCTCCCCCTCCTTCCAAGAAACTAGACGTGTGAAGACAGACATTTCTCTTTGAGAGGAAGGATAAGGCAGAGGTTAATTTCATCTGCATGAGCCAGTGTAGGATAAGCTTTTGGAAATATTGTCAAGCCACATTCTTAATGCCTGGCAAAGTGACTCATTCAGAGTCATCACAGGAAAGGAAGTTGAATAGAATAAAAAACGGAACAGGATGGGGGCTTAAACAGGAGAAAGAAGCGAGAGAAAGGAAACTGGATTGTTTAAAGTGGCCCGAGGTTACAAGTTTTATAACAAGATTAAAAAAAAAAAAAA
>VYXH01003071.1:173066-194328 GCA_013397275.1 Burhinus bistriatus
AAAAAAAGTAAAATACATCTATGCACATATAAAAAAAATACACATTTATGCACACATAGTAATACATGGATGTATGCATCATGTATTTATAAAAACCAACTTCTTTCTATTTGAAAAGAGACTTGTATTTGTGGATTGTCTTCCAAAGCTGCCTGCTGAGGTATTTGTTTCAGCAGGAGGTGGCATTACCATGGTATGGGAAGTAAACAAGAATCCCCTCTAGAAACCCGCAAGTTTTTAACAACTATGCTCCGATTCAACACAATATGGAATCCACAGAATATGAAGTTATACACTTAGGTAAAAATCCACCACAATGCAACAAACACATTGTTATACCGTTCCTTAAAGAAACACTCTGCACAATAAACAAGACTTTTTTATTTATTTCCCCAAATACACAGAATTGACTTTCTTGTACTAGCAACTTGGCGCAACGTGAAAAAGTTTCTCTTCTCCAATTATTTTTACTGTGAAACTTTGGACAATTAGCCACTTAACATGTCAATTTTAGCTAATTCAAACAGAAAACAATATGTAGACTGTTTCAATAAATACATTCACCTGCAGCAGCGTGCTGCAGAGCACCTCCTTGAATTCATCATAACTGAAAACACATTACTTGTGCAACTAGAATTTCCATTGACAAAAAGGATAATTTTGGTTCCCAGAGAAGATGACAAAAGCATTTTTTAATATCATAAATGCAATGTTAAACTGATTCCCACCTCTTTATGTTTCAATATTGACACCTGTGAGTAAAACTTCTAATTGTATAGTCCAATGCTAACTACTGTGTTATTTTTCATGTTCAAAGTGATACACAGAAAGATGAATACCCCATTAAATCACATCATTAAAAAAAGAAATTTAAAAATTAAAATGGCATGCATGGTCAAAAAAATGGAAAAAATGTATTAGAATAAATACTTCTAAATTCTAGATCTCATCTCCCAAGCAAAATTATCTCTGTTTGTAAAATACTCCTTATTTAATCCCCAGAGTGACACCTGCTGGATTTCACTAACAGAAAGAAAAGGGCAGATATCCCCATTATACAGAATATTTCAGGACAATGATTGCAAAAACGTGCCCTTTTAGTAATAAAAGGTTGTACAGTATCATAACTTTTGCTCCATTTAGGGCAGTAAATAAATACATAGATAAAACCATAGAGGAAAGAAGTATGATGTCTGAAGCTGTTATTAATTTCTGAAATATATATTTTTAAATTTCTATCTAGGAAGGATTATAGACCACAACATTGGGAGACAAACTATTTTCATTTCTGATAATATTAATACGAAAAATATTTTTAAACCCTAAACCAAATGAGTTTTGGTATAACAAATATGTTCTCAGCACATCTTTTGCTTTACTTCAATGAAATCTTACCAGTATTGCCAGTATTAAAATAATACAAATTTTATTAAAATTCATTCCCAAGATTTTACCACTGTAATGAGGAGAAAAAAGGCGAGAGGAAAATCTAAATGGTAGTACAAAGAGTGTCATTTTCTGCCCATACAGGCATCAAGGTTGTGCAGTTTTCAAGCTCAGAATTATCAAAGAATACATTGAAAAGATGATAGAGTTTTTAGGAACTACAAAGATATTCAGCCTAAACACAGCTGACGGTATACCACAGTATATGAGGTAGCTGCTTTGAACACAATAATCATTTTTACAAAGTAGCTAATCACTGTATTTCACTCCTTGTCCTTGGTTTTATACAGGAAGTCAGACTGGTACGGGCTTCATCAAACAAAACTCTCACTAATTTTGTTTGGGATATTTTTTTAAATAAGGCCTGCATGATTCAGGCATAAATCCAGAAATACAACATTGCTTTATTTTCTAAAATTCGATTAGTATCTTAATGGTCAGCTACAGCAGGCCAAAACTGTCAGAAAAGTCTTGGGTGACATCTCTGCCATATTGAAAGGTAACAGCTTCAGAGGCACATGCATATTTACATCAGTTGAGAATCTGTTTTCTGTTCTTGAAGTCAGTACATTGCTTCTCTCCTGGAAAGTCTTTTTTTTTTTTAAAAAAATGTATTACATTCAGTTAAGGGCATTTCAAATGCATCTTTCCAAGGAAAAGCAACTTTAAATAAATCACTTCTGATCTTTTGGACAGCATATACTGCAGCAATGCTTGAAAGTGTTTGCACAGAACTAGGGCAGAAAAAGAATGACTTTGCTGGGAAAATGTAAACAGTATAAACAAGCTTGGGAGACTAAGACAGATATGCATGAGAGAGAACTGTAAAAACAAAACTTTAAAAACTTTGCCTAGCTTCTGAAATAGGCCAAAAAGAAAAAGTATTGCTAAAACCAAATGTTCTAACAGAAACAAATTTGGTAAGAAGATCTGTTGTACTGCACTGGCTGTGGAATTCTCCATTAAGATAACAGGTAACTAACAGGCTAATTGCTGCTGCTCTTTGAGCAAGC
Source organism: Burhinus bistriatus (assembly GCA_013397275.1). Classification (NCBI taxonomy): domain Eukaryota; kingdom Metazoa; phylum Chordata; class Aves; order Charadriiformes; family Burhinidae; genus Burhinus; species Burhinus bistriatus. The sequence continues at coordinate 175,526 of VYXH01003071.1, forward strand.
ACATTACACTGAAAACATCAGAATTGCCATTGCCAATGTGAGTCCAAACAAGAAAAATGGGTTGTGAACAGCCATGGAACGCTTTCTCTTTTTTCTTTTAAATATTAAAAGGAAACAACATTCAAATGTATTCAATTTAAAGTATTAACACTCATGAGTCAGGGTTCTCTGAAAAAAAAAAAAAAAGGATGAGGTTTAAGACTAATTTACTTTGAAAGTCTTTTTAAAAACATACATGCTCTCTCTTTAGTTGATACGTTTCGAATAATTAAAGTCAGCCTGATATAGACTCGCATATATTGTACGTATGTACATAGAAAGAATATATTTTATATATTATTGTATGTCTAATACACATAGACACATACACAAACACTCTGCCAGATTTATTTTACTGCTTAAAAGTAATTTGTTTGTCAACTCACATCTGGTTTGGTAATATAAGTATTCATTCCTTCCTAGACACAGTGGTATCAAGGATATAGTTAATTCCAGAGCTCTGACGATTTGCTACACCAAAGACTTAAATTATTTCCCAGTAACAGAACAGTTTCATGAGCAACTAAGAGACTGTTTACAATAAGTGTAAAGCTTAACCAAGGAAACTACTACATATGAAACCCAATGACATAGCTACACATGCTTTTAGAACGGAGGTGACCGGAACACTGAAGTAATGCCAATATTGTGTATGCAACCTATAGGAATGACAGCTCATCAGAAGCACAGAAGGAATTTTGCTAGCAGATCAGGAACACTGTAAACACATTGGGAACAGATGGGAACAACTTCTTAAATAGAAATTCTGGGGTTTTTTTCCTAACTGTAGACTTGGACTTCTCACTGGAGAAATTACTTCAATTGCTTTCATAAATAGGTTACATTATGTCCACTATTTACTATAAAAGTGACTAGATACATACTTTTTAAACATCACTGTGTACTTGTTATTATAAAAATATGGATAGCAATAGTTTCTTCCAAATGACTGTAGACTGGTTTGAATCTTTTATCTGTATGATTTCGTGGAGTCTTGTGGGCCCAATCCTACCCAGCTCTTGCACGTGCTAGGAATGCCATTGGAAGCAGCTGATTAACTTGAACGCACAGAATATAGAACTAAGGTAGTAATTATATTGATGGCAAAGGAAATGTACTAGTGTGCTTTCTTCCCTCAGTTTTGTTCTTAGTTGTATCCAAGTCTAAATCCCAGACAGCCCACAGAACAATACTGCATTCCCAGAGCAGGCCAGGTAAGACATTAGTCACTAACCAGAAGACATCCAGATCTGTGTTTTTCAACTTCAGCATTCAAAAAATTATTGAAGTTATCAAAAAAACAGCTGCCAGCAGACTACAGAATGCAAGTGACTGGATGGGTGATGTATGTATAATTCCTCCAGCAGAAAAATACCCACATTTAGGAATATCCTGCCCTTTGACAGCCAGTGGAAAAATTCCCACTGGCTCTCAGCGGGCCAGGATTTCAACAGTTGTGTTATATCAGGGAAAGCGTATTCAAAGGGACAAACACTACAGTTCTTAATGCAGAGCAAGACTCCAGCTGATCAGGAATTCAGCGTACGGTAACATTTGAAAGTGACAGGACACACATAATGCAATTCTTGAACTTGCAATGTATGCTATAAGTTCAGGTACTCAGTTTTGTCAGCTAAAAAGTGCAGTCACACTGTTCTACATTGCTATCCTGCCACTGTCTTTGCTTAATCTGCATGTAGATTCTGGTATCAAACCTGCAAACACATGTATGCCTGACACTTCCTATGGGGGCAGTCCCACCACAACCTGAACTGGTTACTTGAGAAGAACATAAAATAAGAATTTAAATCATTTAGCTGATATGCTTCTGAAGATAGTTGTTCCTACTGCACTGATCATTAAAACAACATGAACACTTTTTTATCTGAAGTGTCACCTTGTTTGATTTAGTATCACCAAGTGCTTTTTGTGCTGAAGATTCTCAGTCGGATAAAGACTTTGGGATTGCTCCTATACAGAGTGAAGTCAATGAGAGTTTAAGCAGACTACAAAAGTAAATACTATAAAAATACAGATCATATTTTTAGTTGAGAATTTCAGACAGTATGTATCACAGCACATGTACTTTGAAAGAAAACACATGGCTTCAGATCTGGTCTTATTCATATTTATGCAGATCTAGTGTATCTTCTTTCAATCCATTGAAAGGACCTCAGATTCAGAGCACAACAATCAGGCTTTTACTACATCACTGACCTGAATGGGTTTAAACTGTTATATGCATTATTACTGCAAAAGAATGACAAGATCCCCAGTACACACAATATGACTGGAAAGATTCTGCATTAGCACAATTGTAAGAGCAGCAAAATCTGGCCCCAAGGTATTGGGCATAAGTTTATTAAGGTAAAGAAAAGAGAAGAAAAAAAAAAAAAACACACAAAAAAACCCAAAACCAACCACAAAAACCTCTCAGTATTTTTATTTCAATCTCAGCCCCTATAAAATGTATGGATGGCTAAATGAATCATTGTAGACCAAATTCAAGTGTGATTTATATCCTATACTATTTCTTAACTACCCTTCAGAAACAAGGTTTCTTTTCCAGATTCTACAGATCCATTGCTTATACACACAAGCAAATAAATAGATGTAGCAATCTCAGTAATGCAACTGTATTTATAAAATAGAGGATATGGCATCTCTTTTGGAAAGCTGAAGAAGTGGTGAGACTCTTAACTGTCTCTCAACTGATACCACACGGCACAGCATCACACCCTCCCCACTGTTCAATAGCTTCTCAAGAAATAAAATAGCGGACAACTACCTTTCAATAAATCAGATTGCTGTTTGTGGGAAAAATCTCAAACAGTGACACCCCGGCACGCATACAAGCTTCAGACTCGAGCTAACTTTTTCTCAAGCAAACAGAAAGTCCAAACAAAACAGAAGCTTTATCTTTTCAGTTGTGTAATTACTACTCAAAACCTAATTATGAAATAACTCAAGTATGACCTCTTTCTGGTACGATAACGTCAACAAGATTAAAGGAATATTCAGTAAGAAAATCTACACCGCTTTATCACCTAACTCAGCCTCTCTTGAAAGAGCTCCAGTTGTATTGAATTAGCCTTAAGGACCCTTTTCAAACCAATGAGTCTCTAACTCCCTCCAGATGCACAGACAGAAATTTGGTTAGCTAATATTAGAGGTTTTAGGCAGAATTCTTTAAGTGCTGATTAGGGTATTTTTATCTCCCTTTCTACCTATTTATCGTTGATTACTTCCTCAAGGATATATTATAACACCACCAGTTTATAAAATCAGCTCAGCTCACTAAAAATAAGCGAAGCTTTTCCTCCTACCCCTTTCTCCCTGCAGATTACATATCACATGCTGAGGTTAACGTAAGAGCATGCACACACACACACACACAACTATAAATGCATTCAGGTGGCGCAAAAATATTGTTCTTAGGTAAAACAATGAAACTGTTTCCATCAGTACTCACCACACCGAGCTTTTTGCGCGAACTGTTTCAGATAAATCAGCCTGATTTCCCTTTCCAGTGAGGGAGAAAGGCGATGTTTCCTTCCCTCCCTCCCCGGCCAGATAAGAGACCTAGGAGAGCCTGATCCTCCCGCTGGGTATAATCCAGTTCCCGAGCGCGGTGGCCGCAGGAGGAGAGGAGGGGAGGGGAGGGGAGGGGAGGTGGCCGCACCGCGCCGCGCCGCTGCGGGCAGCGCCGGCAGAGCCTGTCAGACCGTGCGGGAGTGAGCGGAGAGCGGCGGCAGCAGCGAAACATCAGAGCTTCCTGTGACATCACCCCGACCCCGCCTGCAGCCCGCGTTAAGTTACTTTTCTTTCTCAAATGGCACGTCCCAGGGAAGCCGGGCTCCCCCGATATTTCCAGCCGGGAGCTGCCCCCGTCCTGACGGTCGCCACCTGCTCCCCGACGGCGGCGGCTCCCGGCGGCAGACGGGCTGCCCGCACCTCGCCCCAGGGCGGCTGCCGCTCCTCCGCCCGGGATAAAAGCGAGCGCTCTGAAAGCAGCCGGGAAACACTCGCCCGCTTGGAAAGGAGGAGGGCACGGGTCTTGTCTTTTCACGTATCGAGCCAGTGAGATCCGTCCTCGAACCAGACCTAGAGAAATAAATCGCTTTGGACCTTTTATTCGGAGACAAATAATATAGAATAGCTTCATTCCTCCTTAATATGACTGACCTGACCCACCCCTGCCAGAAACTGCAGGGGCTGCGTTATGTCCCGTACTGTAAGTGCTGAAAAGCTCTACACAGAAATACTTCTATTCCTCAAATGTAAAACTGCATTAAAAGTGAGAATCAAATTTTCGAATTCAAGCAAGTGCATAATTTACAGCGCCACTTCGTTTTACACCCAAGAAAAAACCCTGTATTTAAGCAAATAAGTCTTTGAAATATCAAGGGGTAGAAAAAAGGCAGCAGGAATATTGCCATTGCCGCACAGAACTCTAGGCTGCATCTTTCTAAATGCCAGTGATTTTAAAGCACAAGTATGAGCCATCATTGAAGACAAGACAAAATTAACGGCAGTCCTCCTACTAGCTTCAAAGAATTTTGTATCAGGACCTAAAAATATTTCTTTGGGAGTATTTATCGCTCGTTCTTTGTACAATTGCTACCTGTACTACAGACAGAATCTGTACTCCCCAAATCAATAGACAGTTGCTGTGTGCACATGACGACTATGCAGGAGAAATGTGGAGTTCATGAAGCATTAAGCTCAAATACTGTTAACACCTCTAACACCAGTACTCCTTATGTAAGGCCATAAGGACCTCCCAAACGCTGTGGTTTTGTAAGTGCTCATTAAAATCATAACCATTTAGTTTCCCCATGAAACAAGATAAAGTCTTCTGTTTGCTTCTCGTTACCTGTTGCTCAGCCACTCTTTTTACCAGAAGAAACACTTGTGGAACATGTTGTGAACTGGATGAGGGAATTCATCTGGCCATGGAAAACCTTTTCCTCAAAAATGAAAACAGCAAGAAACCCAAAACTAAGCAAAAAAACCCCCAACCCCAAGCCAGGGTCAGGAAAAATTGGAAGACGGAAGAGAGGGGCAGGAATACTTTAAATCCATACGGCCACTGAATAATATGAATTGTGAAATCACACTCTAGGGTCACAAAAAGAGCAGGCATATGACTTTAATACTCATTTGGCACATGCAAGTGTTGGTGCTTCTAGGATCTTACATCAACAGGAGAATGTTTGAGTTTTACAATCAGTGAAGAACTAAGAACTGGCACTCTAAACTTCTAGGCAATGTAAACAGATATAAACCAGGGATTAGCTCTGATTCTGAACAGTGAGGGAAATTAACTTCTCTGAAATAAACAGTGTCACCTCAGGTAGTGGAATTTCATCAGAAGTGAGCCTGGCTGCGTCATTTTAGACCAATTAGGTCTAGGCTATAGACTACAACATGGTATATTACACACTGGAACCTAGAAAATAATCCGTCTATTCCAACCAAGCACACATGTTCAAGACAGGCATCTGAATTAGCTGGAGATTTATTACACAGGCCGTTTGATTTGGCATGTCAAATTCAGTGGAGCTTTGTGGGTTGTCTTTTTTTTTTAAATTTTTTTAATGTTTTATTTTAGTTCAAAAGTCTTATATTCTACTCGTTTAGCTATCGTTGGAACTTTCTTACTCCTACTCTCCAGGGATATTGAGACATCTCAGCTGGCGTAATTTGCACTTCAAAGACGCAGAAGGCTCCCACGCTTACTTCAGCTACCCCTTCTCCCGGCCGAAAGGCACGGAAATCACCCCGACACGGGCGGCCGCGGCGATCAGCCGGCCCCGGCGGCGCCCCACGGACGGCGGCGCGGCGCTGCCCCCTGGCGCACAGTGGGCCGGGCTGCGGATAAACCAACCCGAGGGAAGTCCTCACATGTGTCACCTGTGAATAAAATATTAAGAGTTCACGTGTAAACACGTAATAACCATAAACGTCTATATTCCACTTGAAGCTGTTTTTTTTCTCAAGGTAAGGTACCGCCGGAAGCAACCAGTTATGAAAGATAATCCCTATGTTCACATCAATATGTTTGAAAAGTAGAAGCTAGAAAGATTAAGGCTTTCTCAAAACGTAAATAAATTGATCAGCTTTGAAATGGTAGATGGATTGGAGATGCAGGGAGAAATGCTGGTTCAAATCCCCATCCCTGGAAGAGTTCAAGGCCAGGCTGGATGGGGCTTTGAGCAACCTGGTCTAGTGGGAGGTGACCCTGCCCATGGCAGGGGGGTTGGAATTAGATGATCTGTAAGGTCCCTTCCAACCCAAACCATTCTATCATTCTAAATGAACTGGAAAGAAAAGAGAAGCAGGGGATAGTAGGTAAAAAGGAGAAAAAGGAGGGCATAACTAAAAATGTGAGGAAAAGAGAATGAATAAAAAGACTTTACTTCTTGGAGACATTTTGCTTCATCATCTGTATGGACTAAGGACACATATCAAGTTATTGCAGGTCAGATGATACATGGAAACTCATCAGACCTCTGTAAAATTGCTTTGGCTTGTTGACTCTCATCTTACAAAGTGGGAGAAGACACACTGCACCCTGCGCATTTCCTCCAAAGCAATCAGGGCAGATTTTGGAATGAAATGACTGGATAAATGAACTCTAGTTAATTGGAAATGTAGAGTCACTGTAACACCTTAGCATAGCTTCATTTTCTGACCTCTTCACCATTCTGTCATCTGATTCTCTATCTTTTCCCTGTGTTGCAGTTCAATTATCCCCCCTTCTACATTCACCCTTTAATTACCTTTAAGAAGTGCACAGATTTTTTTTCTTATTCTTGCATTTGATTGTTCTCCAGGTATTCAAGATACAGGAATGAAAAGAAGTGAACGAAGGAGAAGGGCACAAAAGAACCTTCTCGTGGAGTTGATGAAGATCAGATCAGGTCACACTGCAGTTTCGACTTTTTATGGGAAAAACTAATTTGATGCACTATAGAGCTATACAAAAAGAAGACAGCAAGACAGCGGGATAGCTGGTATGCCTGCAAAACCTAGTACACACACCAAGAAGAGCGTGCACTCTCAGATCAAATCTCTGATTATAATCAGATCAGGTTTTGTACAGTCTACAACATTCCAGTCTTTATTCTCATTGCACTAAGTCACAAGCCTAAAAGATTAATCACTTCGTAATGTTTTCTTAGTCAGTTGAAATAGAAGTACTGTTGAGATGCTGTAACTATAGTCTTTTTCTGTCTCAACAATGACATAAGAGATCCATCAATGGACCACTTGTTTAATCACTGTTACTACAAAATGAATGCATGAGAAGTTTCTTTAGTATAATGTCAGTAGGGGGTGGGTGAGTATGGGGGAGTACCTGTTAGTCCTGTCCTAGCTACAGCGGTTCTGGAAGAAGAGAAGCCTCACAGTCCTGGGGAGCAATGAGCACACTCCGTGAGGAGATCCTGTTAGTTTGCAGGAGAGCTGAGCAAGCAGGAGACTTAGAAGAACGGGGAGCAGCCACACAGCCAGGCTTCTGCAGGGACAGACAGGACGATTTTTGCTAGACTTCCAGGGTGGATTTTGTAGGTGGTGAATCCAGGCAGCCAGGTTCAAGTCACTGGACCAAGAAGGAGCCTGAAGCAGAGATACTGTAATGAAATGGCACAGAGATCACAAGGCAATCTGTGTACAAATGCATTTATTCTTTCCTATCTATCTTTTATATCTGTTCTCTCATTCAGAATATTTTGTTTTAGAAAGTTCGTCATTCTAGTTTATGATCTAATAAAACTTACAGAGTTTACAAATCCTTGTTAGTGTTCTTGGTGGGATGCCTTTAAGAAACATCACGGGCAAACCCCTACCCCTTCCCCTTCCTTCCAGTCCCTGCAAGCCTGGGATCAGAGTCCCATCGCAACTGAAAACAACACCAGGTTTAGAGCTGCAGCCACAGCTGGGCAGAGGACACAGCCTCAGGAACAGCTCTGTCCTCATCACCTTTATTTGGGCTTGATGCTGAGGAAAAACTTTCTTTAAAGACACACTGCCACCGATAATGCAGATTCATATAAACACTGAGTTATCTGAATGTTACACTCCTGCTGCATGAGTTTCATTCCCTTTTACGTGAAAGCTCTTGAAGATGTTTTTGTTTAACGTGAATCATGGTCAAATATCTCAGAATCATGCTAGGGAATACGATGTTTCTTTGTAAAAGGATTTTAACATGGTGTATAGGATAGCACTGTCTATCTGTCAGACATCAGTGACAGAAGGTGGCTGTTGCAAATGTGTTACTTACCCAGCACTCGACACTTTCTGTTTTTGCTTTAATCTGAAACCATAGACTCAGAATGTCCTTGCTGAGTCACTGAGCTGTTGGAGAAGCCAAGTTGCACACGCCTCATCCCTGCCTCCATTCTGAGGTACATCACACAATCTAGCGATGACCTAGTTTTAATACTGGCAATCCAAGGGAAATTACTATGACTAAGAACGGAAGATTAGATATTCTTACTGCCTTCATCACAAAATTTATCCAAGAAAAGCTGCAGACACCTGTGCACTCACCTGCATTCCTAGCCAGGCAGACACAAGCCAGTGCCAGCGTAGAAGCAGGGTAACTGGGTAACTGTGGCACTAGTGGGGTGTTCAGCCCACTGGTAAGCCCTGCCTCTCCCATACCTAGTGTGCCTATAGCAGCTCCTGCTGTCCGAGGCCACGTACGCTACGGCGCTAAGGCAGTTGCTATGCTACAAGTGGAAAGGCCTGGGAGCAGTTTAAACCATGGGCTCTCCACTTGTCTGCAATGACAAATTCCAGCTGGTCCAAGTATTTAACCTACTGCTCTGCTCCTGTGCAGCCCAACATCTACAGACTCGACTCCTAGTGCGTGGAGTACGGACGATACCTGGACAGTGAGGTCAATAAAAATGATGAACTGGAACGCGAAGACATCAAACTCGAACTGAAACTGGCAAGCAACTACACACCAAATTAATTCTGTGTGGAAATCGATGTTACTAATTTTCAGCAGCCTATGGATTTTATAGATTTCCTGTCAGAAATGCACTTGTCTCATTTATATTGTTATTGCATTGTGAGTCTGTGGTGTTTATACCTTTTAGATGACAAGACTCCACATAAATATTTTCTGTTGTGCATTTCAGTTTCTTGAGTGTTTTTGAGATCAGACTTAATAGATCCTAGATTAAAAGTCATGATAGGACTCAGGCACCAGAAAAAGGATTTGGATAGAATTTCTGTATAAAAATCTGTGACTTTTACTTACCCCCCTCACTCACATACTTAGAATGTATACATGCTTCCATTTTCAGCAGTAAAGCTTAGCCTCTTTGTGGAGTTAGTCCAAAGCTCATCAGGCATATGAAACAGGTTTTCTGAAATCACTCATGTGATTCACAGTGCACAGGCAAAGGCAGCTTAGCCCAACAGATGATTTATTATTCTGTCATTGCTGTCCTTCTCCTTGCTGTAGGAGCTTCGCAGGCAGCAGGGTGCTTCTAAAAAACTTAACAGGAAACCACATACCCTTTCCTTTCCTTTTTCCTTTCCTTTTTCCTTTCCTTTCTCCTTTCCTCTTTCCTTTCCTTTCAAAAAAAAAATCTTATTATAAAAGATTTACCCAAGATCAGAGAGGTGCCTTGGAGAAGGGCAGGAACTCTACCACTGCTACATGTCACTCTTAAAAACCCCACGAATACCCAGCCAAAAAAACCCTCAAAGTCAACTGGAGAGTAAGCATAGCGTTATCTCTAAAGCAACTGTACTTATTTCTATGAAAGGAATTTGTTCTGCTCTTCGTAAAAATTTAATACCTATTTCTGGAAATTATTAACTTGCTAGCCATGAGTCTAGTTCAGTAACAAGGATAAAAATCAGTGATTCCAGCAAATATATTTTTAAATCTTAGCAAATATCTCTCAAATTGCTTCACACACTTACAACTTTAACACTCTCTTCATGGTTTTTGGTGGGTTAATTCTGATCTTACATTCATTTTACAATAGTGTAATTATATGCACTTTGGTGGAGTTAAATCTAGCCTGCATAACCTAAAATAAATCTGATTTAAAACAAACCCAGTGTCTATTTCATCTTTATAGCAATAGGCCTATCTTTTAATCTATGATTGAAACAATCATGCTTGACAAGTGATTATGCTTTGACAAGCATTATGCTTTTAGCACAAAAATAGATTTCAAAAAAGAATAATGTGGTAATAAAGTAAATTTGAATCTTGTCTACCTTTTAATCATTGTGAGTTATACACCCACACAGTCTGCTCTGTCCTGTTTCAGCTCTGACAATTATATACAATCAAACTACAATTTAAGAGCCTTTATCAAAGTAAAAGGTAATGTTTATTAACATGAATGAGGTATACATAATAAAAATATAAGCAGCTTAATAATGTGTAATCAAAATAATCAGTACAGTAAATATATTTAAAGGGTGTACACTAAAGGCTTTCATTCACAGATGAATAGTATTTTACTTTGCATTTCCATAAAAGTCAAAGGTGTATTCTTTCAGGGATGACTTCCTCAACCAGAGGCTTTTTTGGCTGTTTCTTTCTTTTCTTCTTGATTTTTATTACTCTTCTTTCGCCTTTTTTTTTATTGAATCCTAAAGGTAAAATGAAGAAAGTAAGATTAGATTCTGTATGACTAACACATCCAAGATTATCAGAAATAAGAGACAATTCTTGTTTTCAAGAAATATTCTTAAAAAAAGAAAAAAGAACATTGCCTTACCTGAAGTCTTCATATGCCTGACCAATGCCAAGTTGTCTTATTTCTGTTCTTGTACACTGTATTTTACTGTCCATCTTTCTCTCTAGCTCTGTCTGTCTTCTGATTTCAATTTTCACTTTTCTAAGACTTTCAACTATTACATTTTATCAGGCCAATACTGACGACCAAAAGTTGCAAGAATGTTTCAGCCTGCATAATCTTTACCTCTTATGACAGTCGCTTCCCATACCTTTCTTGCAGATCCTCAAACATGACTTTCTGGAGATGAAATTATTTTCATTCCCACCACAACCGCTGTAGCTAAATGGGTGACATCTTCCAGTTGAGTAGTTGTAGAAAAATCTTAACTCTTTGGCTCTACAAAGTCCTCTGTCCATAGGGGTCATGCACAAAGAAGGGATAGGGGGTGGTTCTGGAAAGACCAAGAAAAACAATGTTAGAGACAACACTGCAGTTTACCAGTTTTCTGTTAGATTGATACTATATATGAGATTTGAAGCTCATGGAACTTTGAAATTTATATGAAATTTAATGGCAATGGCCCTCCTGAAAATCCAGGATACTTTACTTAAAAATCTGTCTCTTTATTATTTAAGCCAGCAAAAGCATACCTAAAAGCAAGATTGGTTTCCTATATATTTAGTAATAAAATTGCCATTTCTGTGATAGGAGAGAAATTCAATTAGAGAAGTTTCAAGTGAAGTATTTGTAGAAAGTGAAGTGAAATAAATTAAAATTGGACAGCTTTTAAAACATTGTAAATATTTATGATAATTAATGAAGTGAATTTTCCTAAGTGCTGCCAGACATTCTGAAACCAAATAGAAGGTAAAAGTACCCAGCGTTTTCAGTGTAAGATTCAATACCTTATTATTGGGTTTGTTGTATGAATACAGAAAGCTTGGCCTAAGTAATAGAAGTGGGTCTATGGGGAAACACTGAGAAATTATCAAGAAATAGTTTGTAAACTGCAAAATAACAAAGGATTGAACGTGAAGAATAAGTGCACAAAGTGACCGAGATGCTGGTGCTTTAGTGCTGCTGTTAGGTTTTTACCATTCCAAGGAGTAGACTGATGGTTTGTTTCTTCAGTGTCACTGCAAGTGAGAGTATGAGAACTGAAACACTGGAAGACGAACCTGAGGTGTCCGAAGTACCTGGGCACTGGAGCAAGTTCAAGAAGCAAATCCATGCCAGAATTCCCAAACCTAGAGAAACTCCATCATGTGTCACCCTGGAGTGACTCATACAAAATCAGAACTGACACAATTGCTGTACAGGATGCAAGAAACTGAATGGGAGCCCTGTTATCATCAGTTACGAGGGACCCGAAGGAGACCCTTTTCCTTCAAGAAGTAGCAGAATTGAGATAGCTGAGATCTGAATGCACAAATGGAAATGCAAAGCTAGTCAGATGGCTTCTTCATGTCACAAAGCCAGATAGAAGTGGTTCGGAGGAAAAAACAGGTAAAAATTTTAGGGGATAATTTGGGTTACAACAGAGCAGAAGACATCCTGTTGTCACAAAAGTGGGAAGCAGATGAGTTGCTCAAAGCAAGAAGTTATGAATTAACTTGGGCAATTCAAGACGCTGACAAGAAAATATCCAAAAAGAACATGATACATCTTACTTGTCTTACACATATTACACCTGCTGAAAAATGTTCATCTGTGAAGCATAATAGCTGAACTGGCACAGTGAAAAAGTAAGAAAAATTGCCAGGGAAAAATATAGAATGGCAATTTATGGAAAGCTAAAACAGCAAAATGAAATTAATAATATATTTGAAGCTGTGTTAGCAACATTATACTATTCAAAAAGAACCCTGAAATGCAAAAGCTGAATCACGAGTTGGTTTTTCAAGATAGATTAATTAGTTTCAGGTTATAAAATGAGCACTACTTGATTTGTTTTTATAACTGTGACATTATTGTAAGAGTAAGGTTCACTCTGGATCCAGAGTAAGAGCCCACAATGTGATACAAGTTATATTAGATCTGTTTTATTTATAATGAAGATGGTAGTTACATTAACTAATGCAATGGTTTTGGTACTGCTCTGAGAACTCTTGTGCCTAGAACTAATTTCATCTCACTCTAGCTGGAGAGAATGTTAGCTTTCAAAGCATATGTTCAGCAACATTAAAAAAATACTTACCTATTTTAACCTGATAATTTCAGAACAAAGCAGAAAGGATTGCCAGTGATGAAAGGGCCAAACTGCATAGGTTTGTTAAATGTATAACAGAATTTAAATATATTCTTTGTAATGTAAATTACTTATCTGGTATGTAGAATTTTCCTGAGAGACTCCAGAGTCCCCTCATGAAGGAGTTATTACAACGACTGTAAGCTTTAGGGGAGCTATGGAGCCAGTGATGTGGCTACTGGTGAATAAGGACTACCTATGTATGTATAATGCAACTGGCAGAGTGGCATCCAAATGCTATTCAGAATCTGTCTTGTACTCTTTCTAAAAATTATGTTGTTCTTTGTCTAGATTATTGCTAGATACATGCCCCAGATACCAAACACTATTCCTGTTAAAATACCTGCATATTCTTTACACTCACAGAAGCAACCAGCCCATGAAGAAAACCTCTTAGTTTTGCCATATAACAGCTATTTTTTTCAACCAAAGAGTATATTACAATAAAAATGAAATGACATCATAATTTCCTGTCTGCTGAGGGTCATAAAAATTATGAATTTATTTTAATATACTCATCACTAAGAGACCTGTTAACTTTCAGTTACTGTAAACATAAAATATGTACAGTGTCATGCCCAGCCCAACATATGTATTGGCAGGACAACCTATAAGCCTGTGAGCCACTGGGAGAATTAGATCCAGGTAAGTTTTCTCTGTTCAGCCCCAGCTTCTAATGCTCTACTTATGTATATGAGGTTACAGTAAGTTTAGACATTATGCCTGTTCTTGAGTTTCTCTCTCAAACATTTTGGTTTTACAGCCGCATTTTTCTGAGCTGTTGAAATGTTTTATCTCCTGCTTTCTCTATGAAGACAAAAGAAAAAGAAAGAAGCAAATCCCACAACCCACAAAACTACACAGAGAGGAAGGGGCACATACTGAAAACAGTAAAAAAAAATAAAATAGTAATACATGTCCCACTATCAGAATTATTTTCCCCTAATCTAGACATTACAAGTCTATGAATTACAGATATCAACTTTATTGAGAGACTACTTGAGATAGAGATGCTGTTTTTAACTCTACTTTTTTCCTCAATTTAAATTACATTTTAGCAATATTTTTTTTTTCGCAGTGCAAGCAGCATTACTCATTACATTAACTCAATACATGTTAACATAAAGTGGATCATATGAACCTAAAAATTAATAAATGTCATTAAATGCTTTCTAACTTCTTTTATACATGCAACTACATGGCCCATCCTATCACCTTTGATGCAATTTCTACAGAAATCAACCAGTTATTTACACGGACAGCAACAGGCCTTAAGACTCCGGCTTCATGTTTGTGTTCATGCTGTTCTATTTCTCCACGATATCTGATTTAAACAGGTTTTAAATATTCAATAGCAAGCTCATAAACTTGGATTTGCTATGTATATTATTTGCCAAATACGTGTAACATAAGTCAGGTCACAAACAGGTATGGGAAAAAAGAATTTACAATTCATACAGGCAAAGGACAAATGAAAGTTTCCACGCTGAGTTAGTCAAACATTTCCAGGTGTAAAGTTTTCTTCTGGAAGATGCTGATGTAATGAAATACAAAGTTCTGTTCCTCAGAAACATGGCAATTCCATCAAAAACTTTTGAAGGAAATTAGACCTTGGAACCCATCTCCAGTGGAGCTTGGGAACTGGAACTCTGGCCACTAGCTCTGCAGGAGCTTCTCAAATGGGTTTCAGTCTTTACAACAGCAAAATACAGCATAGATCTTTCTGTTATCTTATCTTTAGTTACTTCTTTTTCGTGATAGTGCAGATGTTTGGACTGATTTTGTTTTGGTGAGAGAGTAAGACCAAAAACTGCAGTATTTGATATTTTTTTTCTGGAAAGTATATGTAAACTAATTATATGAAATAAGCAGTAGATAAAAAAGGCTATCATTCTTACCTATAAAAAGACTATTCTATCTTACCCTTCACTGCTACCTAAACAATCTTTAAACGTGTACGGTTTAAGATATAATTATTATAATACAGCCTTTTCTCAAATCCCAGACACCTCTCTCTGTGGTGTGAACAGATGACATGATCATACTTCAGAATCTCTGAGAGACGCATACTGAGATATAGACTCATATTCATAAAAAATAATCCCAACCCTGCATTGCAACAATAATCATTATCCCTCAGGCTTAGCTAGGGTTGTGTGACAATGAACCCTTAATTGCTCACAGTATAAAAGAAGTCTGAAATGATCTTGGTGAGCTGGGTGAGAAACAATGCTTCCTGCATTCTCTTTTGCTAGACACAGGTGCTTGGCATTTGTGAAGCTTCAGATTTATTGCCAGATTTTTGATGTATGCAGACTTCAGTATCTCATTTCTGGTTGCAGCAAAGAGAAAATAAAAGAATCTTCACGTAGACAAGCTATTACAAAAATAATGAGTCATCTGCACTTGACAGTACTTATAGGTATAAATTGGTGCAGATCTATTATAGTGAATAGAACTGTGTCAATTTATATCAGCAAAAGATATGGCCGTGACTTTGAGAAGAAATAACAGGAACTGCTTCGGTGTGCCATTCCATATTTCCCGAGTTGAAAATTGACTTTTGATCCTGCATCCCACTTAGCAAATGTAGAGTATAGCACTTGTAATCTAACCTAACTTAGATAACTTCGTATAATCTAAAAATGAAAGGTTGGATTCTTGGCTTCACTTTCTCTCAACTTTCCCAGAATAAAAGTTATTTTAGATCTTGCAGGAGAGTAAGACCAGAACAATCTTTATGCTCTGCAGAAAGTTCATCGCTGAGAGATAGCACTAGAAGTTTCATGTTCATATGCAGAAAAAAAAAAAAGTTGTTTGTTTTGTTTGGCCATAGAAGAGTTTAATTTTCTGAAGATCAAGAACTTTGTTGGAAATCTATTAATCTGATATCACTACAGAGTTATACATATCACCAATAACATGCATTTTTTCTTGAAATCAAGATGAAAGCATTTCAATTGTGAGGTGAGGTAAGTTATTCTATAACAGATAACTCCTTGCAAAATTTTTTTTTAATGGTGGTCATGTATTTAAAAAAAATGAAGACACATAGCCACGCCAATATACATGCAAAATGGCCATTACAGTGGCAGACCAGCTACTTTGCCTGTGCTAGAGAAGATAGGCATCAGCGATTCCATCCCAAACAGTCCATCCTGACCTCATATGTTTCACAGCCAGGTTCCTGTCCCTCACTGAGGGCCATGAGAATTCACAGTACATGTTTGTGTGAGATGGGTCTACCTTGCAACTTCAGTTTACACCTCTACATCCAGTAATAGCAGGAATGGAAGTTATGCACTCCACATCTCTGTAGAGAAATCAGCTGTCAGTTTTGGCCCTACCCTTTCCTCCCCCCCGTAGTGCAATTTTACAAAGCACAAGGTTTTAGTCCACCCCGGCAGCCTGAAAGGTACAGGCTGATAAACAGAATGGCAGGAGGTGGCTGCACGAGGCAGGCTAGTGCAAGACAGACAAAGGTAATATAGTAGAGAAGAACGTGTGGGGTCTTCAGACTTTCCACTGAAACACACTGGTCCTTCCTAGGTCACGTTTCTTACCTGACCCATCCACCTACACCGACTCCACCCACCCTCGTTCCCTGACCCTTCCTTCCACCAACTTCCGAGTCTTCTCTTTCTCTTGCCCTCATCTGTCCCTCCCAAAATGTGCTCTACCAGAAAATTCACTATTGCTGACACAACCAAGAACCCTTCGGTTTCCTCTGAGAAAACATAGTGAATCATGCCCCTTTGCTTGTATAGATCAGTTGTTTTGGGGATTTGGAGATTCCTATTACGAGTAAAAACTGTCAGGAAATGCGTACGCTCTTATGCCCCTAGACTTATTACCAGGCCTTAAGTCATTCAAATATTTGTCAGTGAAATAAGTTGCTAAAAGCTTTACTGTTTTATATTCAGTCATTTTAATAACAGAGTGCATTGATGCTTTGTATATGGTAAACTAAGAATCCTACTATCACTGAAACTTACCTCAACTCAACAGTGCATGTGGTTCATAGTGCAGGCAAAAAAAATAGAATACAACACACATTCAAGCTTTATTAGTCATATCTTTCCAAGCAAAAAGAGTACAAGAATGTTATCCTACATGCCCAGTATCTTACAGATCATATTAAACACAAAAATCTTAATGAATTTGTAAGCCATCACTCAGTACCCAAAAGTATAAGTAAGTGTAAATGCAAAAAAGCAACAGAAATGCTTGGTAAGAACGCTCAGGCTTTTTCCAACTGTTTCTTGTTTCCTCTTGCATAACTGTGGATCATAAAAATGACATGCCTCAAATTCAATCACCCTTTACAGTATGAGCAAGTACCAGCAATTTATAGCGGACAGCCTCCAGCTGTAGAAACTGTTAAAACCTAGCCCTCTACAGTAAAAGTCCAGATTCTCATCTGCATTATAATACATAACGCAAAAATACCTTGAAGCAGACACAAAATTATTTCACGCTCACTTTGATTATACTCAAACCAACAACTGAGTTTAATATGGCCCTAGTGAAAAAAAAAAATTTATTATGATAAATATATTGTGCCATATTCCAAAATCCAAATATGCTCCTTATTTAATGGGTAAGAGGAGCTTTAAATCAGCTGCAAATTAGATCCCCACAAAAATATTAATTTTGACTAAAAGAACTCTGCATCATTGCTTTTGATCTTTAAATTTTTGTATTTATCAGACCTTCAGCAAGTACATGCTTTCAGAAGAGTGCAAGATGTGGTCAGTCTTCCTCTTTCTCATATTTATTGAAGATGTGTAAGTAGCAATATATTTCTTTGCTTTGACTTTCTCTGCTTATCAAAACATTTGACATAGATGGAAGCACACTCTTTAGTCTCAGATATGTTGAAAAATGGGTGGAAATGAAAAGCAATCCGGAGCGCATATAAAAGACCAAGAGCTAAGAACTGCAAATTCTTACCAAAAAAAATGGGAAACTGGTTGCGCTCCTCCTTTGGGGAACTACTGTTCAGATTGCTGGACTTCTCATTTTGCGCAGTTGGCAACAAATTGACTAAAGGGAAAAAAAAAAAAGGAACAGTAAGTGACAGGTTATTTAGACACAGCAAAGCTCAGAAAATAAGCTATGATTGGTGCCTTGCTCTATGCCAGTATTAATACCAGTAAAGGCAGCATTTCTTTAAGTCCCAAAGGCATAGGAAACTGATGTGCTGAGACAACTTTGGGATGGATTCCTTTTTCTTCTTCAGTTTCACTGATGTAAGATTTAAATCAAACGTGGTTTGGTAAGGTTATTTTATATTACTAGCAGACATTCTAACCTTTGTAATTGTAAGCCTTTTTCAAAATATGTATTACTGACAACAACATGGCTATGAAGCTAGTTTTATTGTTACTGAATTCACTGTGCTTATGTATTTCAACTAACATACATACCTTCAAATAAACAGGAAAATGAGTGGACAAGCCAAGGAGTGTCTGCATTAAAAACACATAACTATGAACAGCAAAACCAAATTCTTACCAAAAATCCCAGGAAACTGGTTGGGTTCTTCCCCTGGGGAACTACTGTTCCCAGTGTTAGGATGCTCTTCAGCTGGAACAATTGGCAATAAATTTGCTAAAAGAAAAACCAAAGGAAAACAACAAGGAAAAACCACACAAAACAAACAGTATTAATGATGCAATATCACTCAGATAAAAACTTTGATCTATTTAAACCATGGCAATAGCCCCTAACTGTCTCTTTCTTCTTGGGCATTGATAGAAATTTACACAAAGGTGTTATTTCAGATT
>VYXH01003071.1:194375-243413 GCA_013397275.1 Burhinus bistriatus
GCGCCGGGCGGGGCGCGGGGGTAAGGGCGTGGAAAAAGCATTCTGCAACTTTTAGTCCAGAAGGTAAAAAGTGGAATCAGAGGCCAGGAAGAAATGCTTCAGCAAAGGTAGGGGAAAAGCACATGGCTCTATATGTATATCTTTTAAATATATCTTCAAAAAAGAACCATAGTGGGTCTTTTCTTTTCTAAATGTGAATAAGCTCAAGTTCCCCTTGCCAAAATGACTGATTATGAAACAGTCCTGGAAAAAGATCCACTAGAGAAAAGCAAGACAAAAAGGTCTGGAGGCTCTGGGTAGGAAAATGCATTAGTCCTATGAATAAAAGTAGATACTTTGTGAAGGGGAGAGGAGTTATGAAGGTTACTATATTCTGATATAGAACAAGTCATAGGAACTAGCAGGATGAGGAAGTGGTTAGATGATCTATGGTCAGTCTGTTTTGTAGCCTAAACTGCCCAGCCAAATCATTCAGAAGTAAGGGACACGTTTCCATGATTCTTTGATGGGAAGCTAGCAATGCACAGTAAGCAAACAGTAAAACCAAAAATTCCTATATTGGCACCTCTTTTCATTACAAGACTTGGTTTGAAAAAAATCTATTCAGATGCACGGGTTAAAAAGTATATATTAACATTTTATGATATTATAAAGCCAAGCAGCTGGCAGATTTCAGATTACAGAAAAAGACTTACATGGCTGTAACCAGAATACATCCATTTCTTCATTCCCTGTCATTATAATCTCTGTTACTGTAAACTCTCTGCCTTCTTCAATGTAGGTACCAATATTTTTACAGTATATTTCAAACCAAATTCCCCCAAATTTCTGCCCTACAAAGTGTATTTATAAAATCTTTCCCCTAATGGCAAGTTTAGTGGAGAAATGTGATGCTCTAATGTCCAGGTATGGCCAGGAAACAGTACTCATTGCGGACCAAATCACCTCTTCAGTTGAAATGGATGTTATTTTAATTACTTCATCTCTCTGTATTGCTTCTAACATTCTGTTCCAAATTCTAGATCACACACTATTTGTTTCAACTTAGATATATTAAATAGTATGCAGATTTCTGAAAATTACAGTGTTCTTTCTTACACAGACAGGTTTAATATCTATTTTTCAGGGAGTTGTAGAATTAACATATATGCAGGCAACTATCATGAGAAAAGTAAAAAAGCAGGAGTCCTGTAATATTCATTAAAATTAATAGTACCTACCAGTATTTTTAGTTTGTTTTTCATTTTAGTATTTTTATTAGAAAATATATATAATTAATATTAATTTCAGATATAAATTATTGCCACCTCAGGGTACCCTAAGTTGTCTTTTTTTCTGTGCAAGATACCTTAAAACACAACATTGTTTATACAAGAATAAAATGAAGAATAATGAGGACAACAACTTACAGTTGCCTTGGCAGGTAGTCTGGCATTCTTCCAAATTCTTGAAGTTGTTCTGGTTTCCTAGGCACCCACCATACTTGAATACCTCACATATCTTTGTCTCTTTGTTATAGAAATACCTGGAAAAATAGCCTCGGCAGATTCCAGGGTCTTTCTCATGAAAGCAGAAGTTGGGCTTTTCTACAAACAACGATAAACGATGAACAGGGTGGTGGAAGAAAAAAAAAAAAAATCAACACATATTCCTAGACAATAATAGAACTGGAGGAAGTTTATAAAATAAACCTGTAACTTTGGACTAAAGACCAACTGTAAAATAACTGCTGCCTTATTGTACTGCTTTTGTTCTATATATAACTCTGCAATATTACGCTGGACCATTATAGGGACATTCTTATTGCTTTTTTTTCCTCTTTTCAAGTAATCAGTAAATGAGGACTAATGATCCTTTAAGTGTCCTCCTACATTGAAGCTCTAAGAGGAAAATTAGTTTTTACTCTAAATTAAAACAAGGCTTGAATCTCAGCTGGATCATTTGAATCTAAGCGCACGTTCTTATAATTTATGTAGTCGTTTTAGTCAATGTTAGTGTGAAATATACAGAAAGCAATGTTAAAATAGAAGGAAAAAGGAAATAATTTTAAAAAAAAAAGAACAGAAAAAAATCTAACTATGCATTTTGTCTGGGACAGTCTACTGCTATAAAAGGATACAGGAAACTGGGAGACAGAACAGCTATATCATTTTTCAGTCCCAGTTCCTAGTTTGAAATCAGTAACTACCATAGTGACCAAGAAAAAGTTAACAAATGAACACTGTGTAATTTGACTGAATATCAAGGCATGATATCATGGCTTCTGGCACAGAAGAAAAACACATAGCCATAAAATAACCTCCAAATGTCAATTTCTCAACACATTCAATTTTTTTCTCAAAATTATGAAAAGAAAATCATAGAAACAGTAATGAAATATATGTGGAAGTATTCCCAAATTCTTACTAGTAGATACTTTGAAATATGATTCTTGACTGAGTTGACTTGCAGAGAAAAGTGAATTTAGCCATCATATGACAATCATATCAGATGTGACATATAAAGGCCTTCCTTACCTGTGAAACTTAATAGAATATTGAGACTAAAACAGTGTGCAGAGGGCTGCCATTTTAATAAAAATGATTATAGAACAATTAAGTTGAAGTCCCTAACATTTTTGGAGTAGATTATGGAGTTGTAAGGAGGTTAATCCTATTACATCTACTTTAGCCAAGTATCTATTAAAAGTCAATGCTAGAACAAGCATATTAAATTCAATTGATGTACATCATATATTTATATAAAACATTGTACTAGCTCACAATTAGTGTTTTCCCAAGAAATAATTGTCAATATCTTGTATTTTAATTATTAAAAATCTTCATGAACAGCAAAATGTAAAATTAAAGCCATTAAAATGTTCTTGCATAAAGTAAGAGTCAACAATTTTAGCTTAATTTTGATTTTTCACTACAAATTGCATTCTCTGTCAGTAATTATGTATATATATTATGTATATATATTCTACAGTTCAGATATTTCATGTTTCTTTCCTATTCAAATGCAGCACCTATTGATGTTCACAGATTTACAAAACTAAGTTCACATAGACCAACAAATAGAAAGGCACAGGCAAGGCATACAATATGGTTTTAGCCAAGAATGGAAATGAGACAGTTATGTAGACACGTAGCAGGCAAGAATCTACCAGAGCAGCATCTACTCCATATACCATTTCTGAGGAGCTCACAGACAGGAGCTACAGAAACAATTCCTTCATCAAGCATTGCATAATATTGTGAAATAATAGAAAAAGATTATTAGATAGATATTAACTGATAAGGCAGATAATAATAAGGGTATGTAAAGTAGACAATGGGATTATAACCAATTCTTAAAAACAGTTGCTCTTAATTTAGAAAATCCTTATATTAAAATGGTTCTTGCAGAAAAAGGAAATTATGCCCAAATAAGTTGAGCTCACAGCTAACTTTTATAGCCACTTTTGAAGACAGAGGTCATGAAGGCAATATAATCCTAACTATACAGACTAGTATCATACTTCTAAATGCCATGTCTTTCTCCAGAGACTCAATAGTCAAGACTACGTTACTGGAAGCAATAGTAAACATGTAATGATATTAATGATAGCCATGAGCTGAATTTAATAGGATATGTTCTGTTTTGTCATCAAAAGCAGGGAACTAGGGTCAGACCTTAAAGGAATTAGTGCCAAACGTCTGCAGCATCTGTGGAAAATCAACTTTAGTAACTTCCATAGCATAGAATCACGATTTTTCTTTCAACGTGTTAGTAATGGAAAAGGCAGTAGACAATAGGAAAAGAAAACCATCATCTTAGTAGGAAAATATTCAATAATACCATTCTGCAAAGATAAATTATTCAATTAGTCCATTTCAAAATGTATGTGCAAATATTGGTATTTCTGTGAGGAGTTAAATGCACACCAATTCAAGAAGCAAGTGGAAGGAGGGATAAGGGAAGGAGGGTAAGCAGAGAAAGAGGAACTGACTTGTGATGAAATTTACTCAAGTCTGTATTTGGGGAACTCTGGCTGCCAGCACTGAGCCCAATCCAGACAAGTCTCTAATGTGGAAAGAGAAGGTGGGGTGGAGTAAGTCTTCACAAGCTCTATTGTAAGCATCAAACTTAAATATCCTTGTTAGGAACATAGGTTACCTCAACAGACCAACAGTATTCCAGACAATTGATTCTCAGTGCTTAAGCACTGGCTATTTAGGAAGTCTGGGTATCAAGGCATTTAAATTTCTGTAAACAGTCTGCCCCTTCAGGAGTGGGAAACTTGCCCCCTTGCTTGATGAGTAATTAGGGGATCTGCCCTAACCTCTGTTAGCTCCTACACAGGCAATGCTTGAAAAGTTCTGTTTCAGCGTCATTTTCTCCTATTTTTGCTAACAGTGAAGGAAGCATTTAGATTAGTCTCAAAACACACAGTAAGAGTTTCACATCATGGCTAATTATATAATGCTTGAACCTCTGCAGAGTCCTTCTTTTCTCTGTATTGAAGAAAGAGAAAAAAAGTGTCATGATGTATTTTGGGGAGAAGAGATTGCAGCTATTATCTTCAGCGACCACAACTGTCCTTAAAGTCTTTGAGGAATATAGAAGAAGATTAGGAATAAGAACTCACTTCAGACTGACATTCTTGTTTTTATTAGGAGACAGCTGGGAACCATACATAAAGAATTTCTCAAAAGAGGCTAAATCTCTTATTGTTGTATAGTCTTAGGTTACTATGTAAAAATAATTACCTTTCTTAATTTTTGCTAACATCGCCTTCCGAGGCAATTCTGCAATATAAATAAAAAGAAAAGTATTTAGCAAAAGCAGACTTGTTAAGTCTCACCTGTGATACAAGGGTGCTTAGCAGTGACTATGGGCACTCAGGAGGAAGAATACAGCATCTCTTCCTTTCCTTTCTTCTCTTTATTAAAGAAGTAGCACAAAAGCTTGCTCTGGAGGACTGAGGTATCATTTCCTTTGTATGAGAAGACCTGCTCTATTGGCAACTTGAGGAAAGTACTGGAATCAAATTACGCCAATATTGAATTGAACAGAGAAATTCCTCTTCATGTTACTGGAACCAGAATCCTGTATTATGTAATCTTACTCCTCAAAAGAGGAGTAATTAGCAGACTTACTTGACCCAACTGCTGTAGCTACTGATCCTGCTGATAGCTTCGGAGCGGATTTAGTTAGCGACAAAGACCTCTCTCATGCTATCTAATTCCCTTTGCTATGCTATGTAGCGTCTGAGTAAAGTGTTCATTATGCTGTTTATGATATTAAAGCCCATTCAGCCAAGTATCTCCAACTGTCTTTACGGCAGTACAGACAACAAACTTGTTTGCACCATTCTTTTAATGCCTGATCAGCAGTGATGAAGTTGCTATTGTCATTTTTAATGGAGGAGCATGGGTTTTACTGTATTTGCTCAAGAAGCTGGATAACTGAATTCAACCCCACATTCCTTTTCAGCAACTGAAAACAAACCTTCTTCCCCTTCTAGGAGGCTGCCTAATAATAAAACAATAAAGGAGTCCAAGGGGAGATTGGTTCAGCCAATGCGTAACAAAGGCTGAAAGAGACAAGTGGTGAAGGATAGCTTATATATTTTCTATTACAGAGGTATTTTGCAAGGCACATGAAATAGTAGCTTCTGGACTTCACCTAAGTCATCTTAATTGCATTGCTTCATAATTCTTGTTTTGTACTTGTGCTTTTCTTAATGGCATTGTAAAATGCCAGTTTCTCTAAAACTCTCCTTTGCCTACCGACCTCTTGCATCCAACAGAAGGGATAAAGTGCTACAGCTAATGCTTTGCTTGAAGTTGTCTGCTGGATAGCAAATGCAATTTTATTTTACATTTTGCTGTGTCGGGAAATCAAACATACTATTATGAAGCAATACATTCGCCTGACCCTGGCCATCTTACTTAGCTACCACAGCCCCTCTTAAGAAGATACCAATTCCCTATAGTACATGCCAAGAGGGGCAGTTCAGTAGCAGAAACATTACAACTACTTTCTCCTGCTAATGGCTCTTCCTGCTTCAGTGGATACGTGTCTTCCAGAGACCGGCTCATAAAGCCTCAGTGTAACCCATGGTCTAGCCTTCTTTAAAACACAAAATGAAAGGGAATTCAAAGGGAAGGACAGATTTTAATCTGAATTTAAATGGCATGAATTAGTCTCTCCTGCCATGTTTCCCAGAAGGCCTCTAAGTCACACACCCAAAGGACATCACTACAGCCCCTCTGTGACTTGGTGTGTGAGATACAGCTGCTCTGCCCAGGTGGCGAGAGTTGGGGATACAGGAGTGCTATGCCCTCTCTCAGCTTGGAGGTACCTACTAGCAAAACCTCAGACTGAAAACAATTCCTGTTGGAAAGCAGAGCTGCTGCTGTGCCCTTCCTTGTTGTGGAAGCAGCAACAGCAGATACTTGAGCCATTTGTATCCTCACCTTTTCTGTAATTTTTAATTTTAGTAAGGACCATCACCACTAATATTTATAACAATCCAACATATTTATAACAGTCCAAAATTGAAAGCAATATTAGCAGTTTATTCTCCACTCATATTCTACAGCAAGTGTTTCTAATCACACTTTATGTAGTGATATACCTTCCATGGCTCCTATTTTAAGCGGTACTGCTGATGACTAATAATATTTTAGCATTAGCTGTACTGCCCTTGTGTGCCATAATCCTACCACAGCTTTTTCTTTTTCTTCTGGAAACATGGCCTGTGTTATATTTTCGAAGTAAATCTATTGGGTAGAAATCCTGTCATGATGTTTTCTTTCCATCTCTGGGACAATGCAGCTGGCATCCTTAAAAAAATATTATTTAAAGACATGACATGCACTTTAGAGTGACATATCGTTTGTTTGAACATCTTTCCAGTGCTTCCGATTAGTAGGAGGCTGTGCCTTCAGCATTTAAATCCATGGATGCTCACATCAGGCCATTTCACTAATTTCACTCAGCTGTCCCCTTCAGGCCAAAATCAGCAATCATACTTTGGCATATGATCTCTACTCTTCTGGCACAGAACAGGAAGAATTTCTTGTAAGTTTATACAGGCCTAGAATATTTTAATCTACTACCACGTCAACAGTGTCTTTTTGCTTCTGGTTTCAGTCAAAAAGGCAAAACCACAGCTGGGTTAATTTCTTCTTTGTAAACAAACTGTATTTCTGAGTAGATCTGCTGTGTAAATAATAGACATCAGAATTGCTGTGATGTCCAGAACCTTTTATCCGTAGGTATTTCCCCATGTTAGAAGCTTAAGTAGCCTAAGACATATATTCACTGCCTTGAAAATTAGGAGCTTTGTGCTAGTGGTAACCTTTGTGATTCTACTCATATCCAGTAAACAATGGAGCATATAGGCAAACTCCTCTTAAAAGTATTTTTTTCTTCCCTGAAGTGGTGAGTATTGGGCATAAGAAACAGAAAATGCAGATGATTTCTAGGAGACTTGAGTCAGAACTAGGCATCTTGAATCTGAACACTGCCTCAGGGAGTAGCCCTGTAGTTGGGCTCTCTGAACTCTCTTGAACTGACTTTAGTCAGTTCTGGGAATTACTCTTTGATGGCTTATTCATTCAAAAATTTTAAAAAGTTTCTCTGATTTAAGGAGCCTGGCAATTCACTCATGTTGGCTGATTTATTCTTGTATTTGTGCTTAATATTGGAAAATCAGATGCTTTGACTGTTCACATTATTTCTTTTGAATTTGTCTATGTATCGCATAACTTCCTTTTAGCTTATTTTTAGCAATCTTGTCCTTCACATTCCTCACAGTGATAATTGTCTGAGTATTGCTTAGATTTTTCTTTGGTTTCAAGCATCTTCCTATAACTCATACTGTCTTTTCAGTCTGATTTCTACAGTTACTAAATAGTGATCTTCCTCCAGTAATAAATACTGGAAACATTAAGTAAGATGAATATAACCATATACTGCAAGACGGCACAGACAGAGCCAGATTTAACAAATAGAACCTACTGAATTATTATTTTTTTTACTGAATTATGTTGGCAAAAGCAGGTTAACTTATTAGTTCACTTTTTTTATGGCTGATGGTCGACAGCTTAGTGTGTGCGTCACCAAACCATTTTATCTGCTGGTATTCATTCAGAGAACACAGAAATAATGAGCTTTTATTGCTCCAGTTCCTCATAGCAGATTCAACACTTGCAGATTCTTGGATCACCCATGTTTTGGATGAGATATTGGCGGCTGCAGTCCGGCAAACCACCCTGCTCCAAGTATGGTAAAAATGCTGCGGGTCCAGCTGAAACCCAAAACCACATACCAGATGTGAAGTACCAAAAGCCAGTCTCGTGACAGAAAAAGAAGAGCTATCCTCACATCCTAGATCCCAGGTCTTTCTGACACTGAATGTTAATAAAAAAAAAACCAAACAACTTCTTATTTTTTATCTTGAAAGACTGTATTCGTTAAACTTTGTGGAGCCATAACTCAGTAAGAGCTGGCTCAAGACCCCATTCAGATCCAAGTAGGACAGAGTTTCATTGACTTTATGTGTGCTTGCGTTTAGGGCAAGATGTTTATATTCAGAAAGATGCTTTCCTTTATGTCACCTCTTTTTTGACTTGAAGTGCTAGATTAGGGTATTTAGTATCTAAGGAATTATGATTTCCATATCATTTTTCCTCAATGGAATGTCATTTCAAGATAATATCATTACCACTACATTTACCCATTTATAACTCCTGAAAACTGAGTGAGACTGTGACTGATGCTTGCCAGTTCTCTGGACCACATCTGATCTCTGAGGCTTATTAGTGGATCTTGCCAGAAGCCATCAAAAGATAAGTTTCAAATTAATCCTTAGCGTAAAATGCACTGAAAAAACTACCATTCACTTAAAGAATGGAGTGATCTGATCTTTTTCATTTTGATAAGTTGTTAGTGAAGTTTTGTAGTGTTTTTTTCCAACCTGATAGTTTTATAAGCATGCAATTGTTTGAAAGCAAAATATAACTGATTAGAAAAATAACTGAAATCTCCTTTCATCCTAAAATTTAAGGTTCATATTTATGTTTGTTCTTTTTTTTTTTTTTTTTTCTTTCTTTTAAGTGGATTGTTTATTGTACCAGGTACAATAACAGAAAAGCACGGTGACACCAGCAGATCAGAATATAGGTGTGAACGGTAAATAATGGCTTGACTTAGTATTTAGTGAGTAAATAAAATGCATGCAGTCTCCTTGTTGTAAAGATCAAAGGGATCAAGACCAGGGATACCTGGATGGGATTTCCTCTGTTAGCTTTTCTTCCAATATTTTCTCACCAGTGAAACTTTGTGCTCATGTACAATACATTAGGTTAAATTTTGCTATTATTTATACACACAGTCCCATTGAGGCCTTGTTCCATTCAGCCACACTATTCTGGCTCACTTTGTGTAGGTAAGAAAGCAACCCTGCTTTACTCTGTAAATCATAAACACCATTGGAAATTGTCATACTAGAAATGTGTAAGAAACCTATACGCTCATTCATTCTTTCCCTTGCTGTAGCTGGACTGGATACAGAGGGACAAAAATCTGAGTCAAAGAACTGAATTACAGACTTGAGAAATTCGTAAAGCCTATGCTGGGTAATGGCATGTGTTGCTGGTGCATTGGTTTACATCCAAATGAATTGTTCTATTAGATAAACACATCTGCGAGGAAACATCAGCTACCTATAGCGATAGCTGAAAAGTAGTATACGGAAACAGAGAACCTGCAAAATCTTTTTAGTAACTTTTCCTTTCATTTTAAACACCTGTAACTATTTGAAAAACTTGATCAACCTTGTGGAAGTGTAAACAGTTATTAAGACTATATAATATAGTATCAAGACTATATAGTTCATACCATACAGACAGAGGAGACGAGATTATATCTACAAGTCAAGTAAATGCCAAACACGCTGAGCTGTACTTTCTGCTCTGATTCTAACACAGTCTGTGGACTTCGCTTATTTTTCTGTCACCTTACCACCTTTTTTTTTTTTCTATCAGTAAAAGGAAAGATAATAAATTGCTTATTTGCCATACCTGGCTTATTGGTATGATCCGTTAATGTTTGCAGATTCTGAGGATTAGAAGCATTCTAACTAACAAACATTAAAAATATTACTTAGGGTAATGTGCACATCAGCCCCAGCTGTTACTCTGACACCAGGATGGGAAACAGGTACTTACTTTGATGTCTAGATTAAATTTAGTGACACAATTCATACTAATCTTTATCAGGAAATACAGATGTGTTGTGAAACAGACAATGTAACAGATTTAAGGCCTGATCTAAATACTACGTAGATGTGAATTATGGAAGGCATGGGAAATGGCTAACAGAGACATTTACATTTATTACAGACAAAGAATGATGCTATAAACCAGCTTGTCTTTATATATATAGTCTGTTTCAGTCAGAAAACCCACAAAGGAGCTTCTGAAATCAATTTTCTAGTCTGACATTTCTGGAAGCATTTTTAGTAACATATATAAACTTGCTGTGCTTTACAGTGACCTGCGCAAATTCTAGAAGGTACAAATTTATATTCTGCAAACCAACTCAGTGCCTATAGCACATGGGCAAATTTGCAGTTTTAAGGAAAGGCCCAGGGCTAGAATAAATTAGGAAAATAGGGGAAACGAAGTGACACCTACTGAGATATGTATAGCCCTAGGGTGCTACCAGGGCACATCTCTAATAGGCAGGAGAGATTAACAATTTTCATCCAATTGTGTTGCACATACTCAGAATAATGTGTAAACTGTTCTCTACTGCAGGATTGCCCAGCATCACTGTCTTGAGCTCAGTAACAGTAATATATTTTGCTGCTGGGCAAGGCATATGTGACTGAAAAGTACCTTCTGTTGCGAATGAATCCTTCTATCTTACCTCAAAGTCTAAATAAATGAACATCCAATATATGAATTCACTTGGGAAAAAAACCCACATAGTTGGTATACTACCTGAGGGTTATCACACACCTTTGAGGAGCTCTTCATTCTGGAATTTTCCTTCTATTTCTATTGTGTATGTGTCCCCTATTACCTCCCTTATCACTTCCTATTTACACAGCCAGACACATACATTCCTGTAAGGAACAGGAGTTGGTTACTTTCACAAGGCTGAAAGCCTTAGTTAATTATAAGGATAATTTTTAACAGCAAAAACAGCATTCACAAGGCACTTTCTGTGTATTCTGCTGTGTATCATACTTTGGATCTCATTTTCCTCTTTCTAATGATAAGTTGCTGAGGTTTCAACAAAACAGATCTTTTATGACAAACAGCTATAACTGAAATTTTTAATGAGAATTATTTACTATTGTAGTTCTAATTACGTTGAATCATAGCATGTGCCCAAGAGTTTGGACAGCTTGTATCAGCTTCTCAGTGAAGGAGAAACCTGGCATCCAAATTTGGGTTATATACGCTGAAAGCAATAAAGAACATCTCTGCTGCCCACCAGCTTAGCCCAGCCTCAAAAATCAACTTCACTTTAAGAACTCATTCAAAACAGGGCTCGAGCTAGAAAATGAACTTTCTTGCACTGGTCTCTCTATTCCATGGGTCCACTAAAAAAGTCACACCTGTCTTTCCAAGTCCTGAATGTTTGCTTGCAGAATGTAAAATAATTCACGTGACTACAACACAGTATAATACTTGGGAACATAATTAGAGGCATCACATTACTGCATTAATAGGAACTGAAGAGGACCTCTACTTCCAAAATTCATACAGTTTGTGGATGAGAAATAACAGATGCAAATGAATAACTGGTAGGAGGTTAAGAGAATCGGTACTGGCCTGTTACCACACACTGCTTCCGACATTCTTCCAGTGTTAGAAAGTTGTTCTCATTGCCATGGCATCCACCATATTCAAATATTTCACACTCACGGCTTTGAATATTGAAGTAATAGCGCATGTGGATTGCTTTGCATGGACCTTCATCAGCTTTCATGGCACAGACTGAATGTCCTAGTTTCAGTGGTGGCAAAGCCACCCCTGTAATAAAGAAGAGAAGTAGAATAACTGTTATTAAGTCAGTTTGCTTCACTGCACAGCATAACTTCAGAATGAGATTGCTTGCGTCTTCTGCTAGATAGGCACTGCACAACATCTGGCTGTAAACCTCTGAACACACTAAACACAGATGTAAAAAGAAAATAATCATCTGTATTGGAACACATATTCCATTCAATTTTCAACCAAAACAGCTCAAATTTTAAACTTTAACTCCTCATCATAAATCTCTAAATAGCTATGGATAGTGGCTTATTCACGGGAGCTAGTGAACAATTCTGAACAACAAATACATTGAGAAAATACTAGCAGCTCCCAAAGACACAGTGACTACCTCTGCATAAAAAAGGCAGAAAGAGGGTTCCTTGTGTACTCTTCCACACGCTTCTAATAGCGATCATTGCTCATAAAAACATCTCATAGCAAACAATGTGGGATGAACTAAGCAAGACAGTCCTGCAGAGGGCACCATTTCCCCATCAGATTACACGTTACTCGTACATAAGCCCCTTTGGTACAACTGGAAGGTCATCATAATGTCTTATTTTCCTTGATCTCACTGTTCTTGCATTAGAGCTTTCAAGAGCTAAGAAGTACACAACTAGAAAGTTAAGGTGAAAAGAAACTGTATTTTTTCAAGTCATGTCATTTCTATGTCTTTTAACACACATTATTATGTCAGGGAATGTTTTGTAAAAATTCTTATACGTATTGTGAAGAATACTACCAAATTTTTATGCTGTCAATGTCTATGAGGAAAGCTTGACTGATGATCCAGTTTTTGATACTGTTCCCTTATCAATACGTCATTTAATATATTTTGCTGTTTTGCTTTTCCAAGGAACTATTTTACCCTAGTGTATTTTGAAAGCTTTACAGAGCTTGTGTGCTTGCAATAGCAGCCAGAAGAACAGACCTGAAATTTTTCATTCATTCTCCCAGCGGTAATCAGAACACTGATGTCTGTTAACATGTAT
Source organism: Burhinus bistriatus (assembly GCA_013397275.1). Classification (NCBI taxonomy): domain Eukaryota; kingdom Metazoa; phylum Chordata; class Aves; order Charadriiformes; family Burhinidae; genus Burhinus; species Burhinus bistriatus. The sequence goes on from VYXH01003071.1 coordinate 207,394, forward strand.
ATGAAAAAGTATGAATCAGTGCTCTTTGCAGTGGCATAGGAAACAGGAGGGGGAAAAAAAAAAAAAAATCGATGAGGGCAAGAGTTTATATGGTAATTGCACAGCTTCCTACTACTAACTACATTAAGTTTCCAGTTTTAATTAAAAGAATCCACAAAAATCAGGCTTTATGACATCGTAAAAAGGAAATTGGTATAACTACTACCAACCTGCTCTGTGGATATCTAATTTTAACATATAAAATGAGCCCTATTATATAATCGTTAAATGAAATGCACAGTTGAGAAATACTCATAGAGGCCAATGGAAGTTCACTTATTTTATTCCATTTGAGCCATTTATAACTATTAAACCTACAGGAAAGAAACAATTTTCAGCACTAAAATATTTTAACTCATAGCATTTAAATCCTTGAAAAATTAACAACCTTTATTACCATTACCAACGCAATTACCATCAACACAAAAATTGTAGCACACAATTAGATCTTCCAATGATGGACAATTTGGTGTTAAAATCAAGATTAAGATAACTAATTTCAAAATTCTCATTAAATATTCAGTCCCTAAAATAGTTTGTGACTGTCTCCTCATTAGTGAAATTATATTTACAGACTTTGAAGTTAAGAAAATAGATTTGGAAACATTATTGAAGATTGTCTAATAGGAAATGTCGAGTCATTAAAAGAAACATTTTTAAGAAGTGTTAGATTCAGTAAACTTCCTACGGAGCTCAGCTTGCTGAACATATTTCTGAATTTTGTTTCTTGACAGTTTCCTTATCTGGGTCTTCCTACGTCCCTGAAGAATTAGGATTTAGAAGTCGCAAGAGATTCCAAGTTGGACCTCAAAGGTCTAAAGTTCTCCAACAGGTTTGGGAATCCTTTGGAAGGGACTTAAAAAGCCTCAACTTGAAAAGTTGAGAGGATATTGCATTGCAAAATGAAACTTTGGAATTCCCCCACTCAATAACAGGGAAAAAACACCTTCAAAACATCAAAGTTTTCAGTAACTTTCAGAATAACTCCTGAAATGGTAAAATGAAACATTTAGAGGTCCACAGAAACTGATTCAACTCAAATGTGTTTGGGGTGAGGGCTGGCAGCTGGTTTATAAACATTTTATTTTCTTGGCACACAAGAAACGAGATCTCCTATGCAAACTGTGTCAGTGACCCAGTTCAGCCTAGAAGAGGTTGTGAAAACTTACTAGGTTTCCTAACTACTGGAATTTCAGACATGGGGTTATGTCATTTTGCTTGCTACATTATGCAAAACCAATCTTGTGAGCTATCAAAACAGAAATAGTGTGCAACCACAGTTGCAAAACTACACAAAGATGATGGCTTAGTTGAGTTTCTCTTAGGAACTTTCTGGTCCCAACTCCTAGCCTATTTCCCATCAAACCCACAGAACTAAATCATTGTTTTGTTTACCTCCCAAGGCCTTTCCTCTGCAGTCACAGTGACACTGTTACCAGTCAGATGTACGGACATCTGCTGCAAACATATAATGACTATCTGTGTCACATTTTTTGGCAATCAGACATTTATTTTCCTAGGAATACTAGCAAGTTACGGTACTACTAAAATCTGTAGCCTGTGAAACCCCCAGGGGCCAAAGCCTCCAACTTTGAACAATAACCAAGTGACTCTGAAGAAAGAGATCTCAAAGGGATTCACGGGAACTGAATCATTTTTGTGTCTGGGAACACTGAAAGAATTTTTCCCTATTATTTTACACCTGGGAACACTTAACTCACACAGTTGATATAAAATTAGCTTTCCTTCCCAGATTAGAGCAGCAGATGAGAAGGCAAGTTTGAGTGTTTGGCCAGTAGGTCTGCATGGATACAAATCTGCCTGTACTCATTTTATGTGTGGAATATACCTTGAGAAAACTAATTCTTAGTATAAGGCCCCCTCCTCTGCTTTTGAACACCGGAACAAATTACTTCTACTACATTTTAGGTCCTGTGCGAAGAGCACAGGATATGACATTTAGGGAAGATGTCTGTCAAGAAGGTCAGTGAATATTCTTCAATAGAAACATGGAAGTTAAAACTGGAAGGAATTTTAATGGAGTTTCTTATTCAAGTTTTGGCATATTTCTATGGGATAAATACCTTGAGACCTTTTCTGACAGATGTCCACATTGTTCTTAAAGAACTCCAGTGAAGTAAAATTCCCAGCAATCTGATGCAGCCAAGTTCCAGAATTTCACCAGCCTTCTCGCAAGACAGGCCTTTTTTTGTGATATTCAGCCTAAATATTCTTTATTACATATTAAAGCACGTTGTACTTCCTTCAGCGCATAGACAGAATAATTTAAAATCATATAGTCTTTCTTTTGGAAGGCTTTTGTCTCCTCTTAATTATCTCTACACTAAATAAACTCCATTCTTCCAATCTTTTTATTGGCCTTGCTTTCTAACCCTTTTACAACTTTCCTTTGGATCTCTTCCTAGTGGTCTGGATTACTGTTAAAATGTGCTGCCCAGATCTGAACATCATCCTCTACCTGAGGCGTTACAGGTGCCAAATAGAGTGAAATAATTATCCTTTGGTTTTTTTCTTAATACAACACAGAATTACTTGCCCTTTTNACATTGCATTATTTTTGTAATGCTCTGCAACTTCCACTTACTTTCCAGCAAATATAACCTTGTTATACAGGTGCTTCAACAGTTATTTTCCACCTTATATTTATGAATGCATTGATTTTCCTTACATATAGCATGTTGCATTTGTCATTTTAAAAAGAAAATTAGTTTAATCCTCCACACTGGATCTGGCCCTGTTGGACTTTTCTTACTCATCCAGTTTAGGGATCTGATCCAAATAAACTTAGACAATCTATAGACTTATTGGACTGTACTACGCTAGACCAACAATACTGAGTTCGTTTTACTAGAACTATATTAAGTAATGGTTACAGCTGATGCTCACTGTCACACAAAAGTGGTTACTTCACATACTAAAAACAAAATAGGAAGAGCAAAACCTTCTCTACTCTCCTTCTCCCCTGCTTCTTGAATTCTTAATAACTTCATTACGTCAACTACATGGGTTTTCATACCAGAAGGCACTAAGTATCCGCTGCTCTGTCTGTTTAACAATCTTTCCACTCCGTAGTTGATGGTAAGTGCAAAGTCATGCTGATGAAATGGATGACAATGAGCAAGAGTTTAGTGAAGACATTTTATGTCTCTACCTTCTTCCTCCCTCATTTTGGCAACTGTCAGAAACAGGATCCCGGCCGAGACTGTTCCTACACAGCACAGCCATTCTCACTTTTATTGCCATTTACACGGCAACTTTTGCAACTCAAGACATGGCTGCTTAACACATCAACAGCCACTATCAACTGTCATGCAGTAATTTCATTGTGAGAGCTCTAACAATCTGCAGTTAGTCATGCTGTAGCCCTGAGTGCACGGACCTTCTATGATCATTGCAAAGCAGCGTCACCACTTTACTAGTAAGCAATACAGTATTACAAAACCAGAAGTGGTGAATAATGTCTCTAATTCTCTTAGATGAATACAGTAAAACCAATACTTTTTCCCCTGGCTGTAGGCATAATACAAGACTCTAACTTGACTTCCAGACTCCTAAGGACAATCTGCAGGGCTGGTAGTTAAAAACACATCCTTTTAATTAGAAAGTGAACTGATTTCTGTATTATACCTATAGCACAATAAGTATGAAAGACAACTTTATTATTCCATAGTTGCTTTTCAGAACAGAACTATATAAATTAAATTAGGAAAATAAAACTTGGTCAGGAATATTTCTGACTTTTTATGGAAAATACTTTCTGGTTTTGTTTGCTTAGGTTTTGGGTTCTCAACCTTATATGAGTTTCTGTGGTAATCCTTAATTATAAAGATAGGCTGTCATCTTTCCAGGCTTTCTTGTAAATGTCTGTCTTTGATAAGTGATATCAATACTAAGCACCTTGTCACTAATGAATAGCTGTTTCTTCTCTCTCCATCTTTGTCAGTTTGACAGCTTCCCACCCACACACTGTTCAGTGCTCTTCCTACCCATGTGTTTCCTACCCTTTCTTTAAGCAGTCACATTTATTCTTGATAAAATTTCACATATGAATAAAAAGCACATTCAACTTGTGAGTCATTTTCTTCAGGCTTTGGAGAATCAACTAAAGTGCTCCCAACCACATAAGGTATTATTACTGAACAATATACATAAACTAGTTATTTTTATATCTTTTATTTTTGTTATCACCCTTATTTATTGGTGGAAAAATGACAGTTTTTGCCAGATGAGAACAAATTGACAATCCTCTTTATCCCATTGAACTTGACTTGCAACCTTAATTATTACTGTAATTTAAATACTAATAGACAAAAAAAACCCCCTCAGATTCGCAAAGTACTTGTACTCAATGTGATCCAAAAGTATGACATTACAAATAATGGATGCACACAACTCATTTTATCCTTTAATTAATACTTGAAATTTATTGAATTCTAGGGTAAAATATATCAATGTTTCATAAATATCTAACTCAAAAAATAAATGATATCTGTGAAATTGCAGCCTACAAAATTTCTACAATTAAATTCACCGAGACCAGAAATCCACTCTTAAGAAACCACAAATATAATTTTAATTAGCAACAGTCTAATCTTTTTATACAAAGAGTACTGAAAAAATATTTTTTTGTAAACACTGCAACTGAGTCTTCAATAGTCACAAAAACAGGGTCCTAGTTTAGTTTCTCAGCATCACATTTGATTGTTTTTTACTTTGGAATACAAGCCCAAAAGTTCAGAATTGTTCCTCATATTAAATTGGTTACCGGTTGTATAATCTTAAATAACTGGTTGTAAGATAATAAGTGATAAAACTGGTTGTAAAATAATAAGTGATAAAATAACACCTAAGAAAAAACTATTTAATTTCCTTGAGATTATTTTTTTATTGTTTTTTATAAACAAAGTAAGTAAATAGAGGAAAAAATTAATCCAGCAGATTTCTTGTTCTGTTGATAAAATGTGTTATTTTAACAAGCAAGACAATTTGAGTATCATAAACTGGAAGCTTAGGCTAAGGATTTTTATAAAACTAAGAGTTACAAGGTAGATCACAGATAAATGTGACTTTGCTCTCAAACAAGAAGGTCATTTATGTACTTCAGGGTTAAAGAGAAACAAATTTATTCTGTATGAAACAGTCTTGACTACACAACCACGCCAAGCATATGCTTAATGCGGAACAGCACATATCTTAAGTTGTAGTGACTCATTGTGACACAGTCCTAAAGCACCATCTTTGTTTGTAGTATAGCCATGAATGTGCACAGTTAATATTTTTGTCTCAAGGAACACTGCTGCAAAAGACTGAGAGAGAGAAATAATCTGGATGGAAATCGGACAAAACATGGGCAGATTAAGTAGAATGCCAACATAAAAAAAGAAGGTTCCCCTTAGCTGCATTCCCAGTTAGGCTTCAAAATCAGACCTGTCAAATGGGAGAAGTAGCCACTCCATAGTTCTCCTCAGCTTAAGAAAGAGATCACAATAATTTTCTCAAAGGAAAGAAGAATATTTTAGTATGGCCCAAAAAAAGTATATTTTTCCCTCATCTACTTTCTCAAAATTGTTTGGGAGGAAATTAAAATATCTTTCACAATGATATCCAGTATAGAAGTTTAATCCACCTTATTTAATTTCAGTGAACTGAAAGTAAACAGTGAACTTACAATGGTAAGAAGCCGAGAACCTCCCCAGTTGCAACAGTCACACTTCTGACGTTATTTTTCTCAACAAAAATCTCTTTCTAACTGGTGAGTTTTATTTATCCAGCAATATCAAATCTCTTGGGGCAATACAAAGCGCTTCTTCGAGGCCCAGAAGAACAACTAGGGCAGCAATTTCACCAACTTTAGACCAAACTTTGCAAATTGACTGTGACTCAAGAGAGCAACGCACAGGACAGAGTAACATCAATCTACAATGTTATTCATCATGTTTCTGCTCCATTCACAAGGAGAGATAAAACTTGAGTTTACCAGCTGTATGTTCGTTTCCCTAAACACTGAACTTTTCCATGGGTCCTAAAGCAGAGCTTTAAAGGAATAACCTTGATATCTAACAAATGTTTGATTAGGATTAGAAGTTCGAAAAAGCGTGAGAAACAAAAGCCTTTAGAGAAGGCAATTTTGCTAAAGCTTAATGCAAAATTCGGAGCATCTCCCTGTTAGTTAGAAACCAGTGCATTTTTAGCTTAGTTCCACTTTGAAAAGTTTCCCAGAAAAATTCTCAAGTACAGGATTACATCTACAGTGCATTTTAACATAGTGGGGTTTGTTATTTGAGATAGTTTTATGTGTCATTTTTGTGACCTCTTACCCAGAACATCCTCCTCTTCATTGTCATCTAGGTCAGTAGTTGCGTGCCCAGTGATACAGACAAACAGCAAGACAAAGGTTAAAGGTAAGGAACATCCCTTCTTTCTTCCTTTCATTTTTCCTGTATAACACATAAATGACAATATACACTTAAATCAAATTTCTTGAGTGCTCTGTAAAAGTCTTTAGCAGGGTAATGCATAGCCATACAGGTAGATATACAAACTGGGAGCTTTGGAAATAATGCGAGTTACGTTGGTATAATTATATTGCAAGCACAATGAGAAACAAGACAAGATTTACAGTTGTGCTCAGCTGACTCTTAAGTCTCCTATTCCATCTCCAGTAGATTAGAGGCATTGCTACTATTTTTATTTTAAGCCCCAATTGAAATCACCTCCCAGAATACATAACGATATAAAATGTAACACACTGTACTTTCAATGTCCTTTTAATTTACACTATGTTGGCTGGCATGGCCGATCTTTCCAAATAAGTTTTACTTTGTCTGCACACCCTGGATCCATTGTCACAAATACTGGATTCTATTTTTAACAACTATTTCACCAATGTATAGTAACCAAGTTCCTGGACTTCTGTGTAAGTTCCATTTCACAGGAGTCAGTGAACTTTGTGCACCATGGGCTTTTAAGAAGTATTTTGTATCTTGTAGATCCATTTAATATTGAATACCTCATTTAAGTGCAGAGCTATTATTTTTCACATAGGATCAGTGCAACCATAGTCATTCACACAAAAAAACCTCCTTTTATTCCATGGCAGCTGGCATGTTCATGTTCCAAAGATTAGGTTATGCATGCATATATGAGAGTACCTCTGGAAAACTTCTGCTTAAACTTTTTTAGAAATACATATTTTCCAACTAACTAAAAGTTTCTTAAGGATGTCTGAATTCTAATTAGAGAACAGGATCAATATCTCCTTTAGCTACCAACAGATAGATTCCCTATAGATATCTTCTTTTCTTAAAGTACGATACTAAACTTTGGCTACTTCTTACTTCTATGAACAAATTCAGAAATTGTTGCTTTCTGCTAGAGATGTAATAACTACTCTTGGTATAGAAACCAACTTGTTAGAAATTCTGAAGCATTATGAAAACAGAGAAAATGCACAAGAGCTACAATCAGTCATTTTCAGGTATTTTTCAAAGAAACAGAAGTTGTGTCCTTATTCACGTTTCTAACTAGAACTCCAGTTTTACAGTCCTATACTATTTTACATATTAAAACTTAATCTAATAAGGTATTATTTTCCCCCCTTTCCCCAACGACAAATTTCTAGCAATCTGTTTGCTCCATTCAGAGTGAATAATCCATAATGAAAATAATTTTTCCCCAACGTCTTTACTGGTGGAACTACTTACGGGCCACTTGGTTGATCACAGGATGTTCCTACAATATTGCTAAAACCCAGGGAAAAAAACCATGGCACTATGGTATGGATTTATCAGTTATCAGTTCACTCAAACAGGCCAGACGTTTAGACTTAATTACATTCATTAATGCTACTGTCTACATTTACTTGTGTACCCCATCTGCTCTCATTTGCCTTACTTTTTTGTCCATCTCTTTGGAAGTCTCTTGTTTATATATGATAATTATGTGCTAGTTAATTATTTCCATTTTCTAATGTCATCCTCCTCCCAGCTGTTGTCCCAACATTATCTGATCACTGACTTTTAAAAAATATTTCACCATTAAAGGAAAGGAAGAGTCTGTACAGAAATGCTCAGTGCTATCCACTGAATACTTTTGAGTTACAGCACCTGACATTAGTATTAGCATGCTCTCTCTTTGGGATATTCTCAGCATTTCTTGTAATTATTCAGATAATTTTCAGTTTTCCAATCAAAGAACAGATATTCCCTCTCCAATTTTTTCTGAGCACAGTACATACTGTAACTCAAACTGAAAGCAAAGTAACTGCACCAGACCAAGGGCAATGGCCAACCTTGACATTACTGTCACAGCTTCAGGAATTTTGCCCTGAATTTGATCAGCTTCTGTGAAAGTGCATGCAGTTAAATGCCAAAAGATCCACAGAAATAGATCTCTTTACACACTACCTGGCAAAAATAGCGTCTTAGTCTTCAGACGCCAGAAATAAATCACATATGTAATAAGCAAAGCTTTTAATCGATCAAAATAATACTATGTAAGAGAATAACACAAATCCAAAATAAACCAAGAAAACATCTTAAAAAGGAGTTTTATTGACTGTATTTCTGCACAAAGTGAATGGAGGCAAGGTTTCTTTTCAGCTTTCATAGTCCATTCTATGATTTCCAGAAACAGACTACTCTTACAGTGCATTTGGCCTCATACCAGAGTTTCTTCCACGCAAAGCTTTATGGTACGTGGTCTTGGAAGAAATTTACTTTTTTATCCAAACGTTAGAGAAATAGTTACAGAAAATCTCTTCATTCATCCCTCCAGTCATGCTTTAAAAGAGGAACAACATAACTCTGTACAAGGTAATCTGAAGTTGTCCAAGATTGCTTTTATGATTTGACAGACATTTGAGTTACGATGTTAGTTTGACATGAACTAAAATTAAAATAAATCCACAACTAAGAAAAAAATGTACGGGGAGAAATAGTAAGTAAAAAATTTCAAACAACTACAAAGAATAAGTACTTAACATTACAATGTAAACAAAGGTGGCCATAGTTTGACATCATCTAGGCTGAATAAAAGCAGAGATGGCATCAAATATTCAGATTTGATACCTAGATAGATAGTAAGAACTTGCACACTTTGCCTGGATCCTGCGAGTTCATAGGAATGAAAAATTACAAAATACACTTTCAATTTTAGTTTTTGAAATGACATGGGAAAGGGTAATTTTCTAAGCACATTGTGTTCCTTAGCAGTTTTAATTTGTAACCATTGGCACAGTTGTGACCCTTCATAAAGGAACTTGCAAATTATCCACAACCTCCCTTGCCCATGGATTAATTCCACGTTTGCCCCTTGGCTTTCATTTTCTATATTTGAGTTTTTCCAGACATGACAGCAAAACTCTCACTAGTTCAGGAACATTCGATTTGAATTTGGTTTTGGGACACTCAAGTGGAGGCTTTGGTTCCTTCTTCCAGGAACCTGCAGCATACAGATTTAGATAACAAAATTTAGTAATCCATTTTTACTCAGTTATCCAATATTCCCAAAAGCCTGTTCCCAAGTAGAAGAAAAACATAGGAAACAATCAGCCAGAAATGGAAATCCTCAGTAAGTTTCTTTTTCACTTGACAATAGCATTTAATATATCATGAGCTACCATATATAATTGTCAGTGTGTGATTATGAGGATGAATCAGTGTATTTGTACAGAGAACAAAAAAATCTTACCAGGATACAGTATTTCTGTTCTTCCACTCAACATCTACATTTCCCTGAAAAGAGTATCTTGTCAGCAGCAGGGCTTCCTGATGCTTGGGCAATTTCCCAAGAGAAAAAAAATTATGCTGTATAACTGCATATCTGCCTTACTGCAAAGTCTGCTGACCAAACACCATCTCTTTTATCTTCTTGCTAACCTTCCCCCAAGGCCACGCGTTCCCAGAACATTGGGTCAGGTATAGGTGGAGGTGGGATGAAGGTGTTAGTACCTAAATGCTTAAATCCTTCTCTAGCTTAATTATTTCTTATAATTCCTACAGGAAAGGTGAAATCCAAGATCAAAGTGAACTTGGCACTGCATTTTCAGTTAAAAAACCCAAACTCCCCGGAGAAGTCCAAATTTTCTGATTTAATGTTCAGCTGCCCAGTAACAACTTTAAAGCTGTGAGCCTCTTATAACATTGATTTTATTTCCGTTTTTAAGGCATTCTATTTATTTTTTTATTGTATTTATATGGAAAGCATAATTCAAAATACTTCATCTATGACATCTGGCTCAGTAAAATATTCAAATGCACACATTTGTGAAGGACTGTCTGCCATGGAAAAGATAGGAAATGTTTTGAGTTTAAATAATTCATGTTAAACGGTCTGACTATTTAGGCCAAATTCTGAAAGTCTCTGGGAGTAAATATAGCCCCTTACTCCAGAAGCGTTCTGATTTAGGACAGCCAGGAATCAGCCCAGCATTAATACCAGCTTTTCTCTACATCAAAGTGTCATTAATGCAAAATTCATGAACTCCTAAGACATTTTCTTAGGAACTGGCACTCTACTGCTACCAAACTGCCTACCTTTTGAATGAGACATTTTTCTATCTATAACAGACAACAAGTTACTTGACAAAGGAGATCAGAGGTCTATGGGTAATAATTGGCACTGATTTATTTACTGGTTTAATTAAATGCTTTCATTTGTGAATAATGCCATTAGCTTCTCTCAAGCTGGAATATGGGTAGACAAAGCAGACCATAAGCAATCGAGGAAGTTCCCAGTAACAGATCCTTATTACCTGGTCTTATAACTAGGCCTTTTTTTTCCTGCCACCTGAACACAGAGATACGAGAAAACTCTCAAGATTTTGTTTTGCTAAAGACAGACAAGTTTGCAGTCTCTGGAGTCAGATCTTTTATGTGTGTGTATATATATATCTAAAAATTATTATTTTTTTACTTAGCGGTCTCTTCAACTCCAATTTCTACAGTTACCAGAACGTTTAAAAGCAAACATTTCTTCAGCATGGCATTTATCTCTAACTAGCTAACTGGAAAAGCCAAAATAAAAGCTATCATTTCCGGTAGTAGCCAAAACCAGACAGCTTTAGAAAATGGCATAAAGCGACATTGTAATGACTGTAAAAGTGACTCATTCACACTGACAGCCCAGGAAATGGAAGCACACATAAACAAACAAACAAACAGGCAAAGGATATAAGTAAATAGAGGAATGAATAGCAGGAGATAGGACATGCATAGTCAGGGGTTGAATTTAGTACAGCCTAAAAGTAAAGATAAAAAGGTTTACTTAGACAGGATTATAGCAGCTGCGATATGAAAGCAGGCCTTTTTCAGTTCACTAGACTTCAGTGGCATTCTATTTGCCCTATGATATCTTGTACTACCTACTAGGACTTGTGTGACAGGGATGTAATTAGACATACCTGTAGCATTGTCTCCCAGCTGGCAGGGTCAGTGAGTTCCCTTTAGAAGTATTTTATTACACGTGCTATTTTGCAGCTGTTTGAAGCATCATGTTTCCTCACTTACTCTGGAATAAGTATGAAGAATGAATTCTACCTATGTAAACTGAACAAAGAATGATGATAGATGCCCTAGCTTTATAAGTCCCAGGGTCAGTGCTGCTCTGTCATTCAAACTGACCTTCGCCAGACCAAAGATTTGCAGTGTCACAGTAACTTAATAAAAAGGGAGGCAGTCTGCTGTGGATCATCAGCATGCAAACATTACTGATTGAAAGCACGAGCTATCGAAATCCACCCCCCTCAACTTACCTCCCTCCCGTGCCGTACAGTAGCAGCCCTAACAGTCTGTTTCAGTCCCGAGACCAGAGACTCCGTCAGATTCCTCCAAGAACTTCAACATTCCAGCTTGTTATGAAAAAGAATTTTGTTTGTTTACCTACCTTTCATCATTTAACATAAATGTTGACTTGCTGCTGCACTATTGCAGTCTCTTAAATTCCCAAGTGAAAACTGGGAAGTAAAGTGAAAATTTAGAAAAACAAAGGTCTTCATTAGCTTTTATGCTGAAAAGTTTTATGACCTGATGTCACTGTTTTGGATTTAAACTCCCACTTTGGTTCTGTTTTTATTAAGGTTGTAAATGCTGCTTTGCAAACACAACTGATAAACGAGTTGAAAAGAAAACCTTGTTATGTTTTGAAATTGAAAAAACCCACCAAAATTAACAAGCGTACCACAAGAACACCCTTTTTTTCACATAAATCTAGACCTCTCTTGCCTTTTCACTTTCCTTTGTCAACTCCTTTCACTTGTGCTTTAAAACTGTTTTCTGTTGTCCCAACTTAGCTCCAGGATCTATTTATTCCCTTCTCCTAGTCAGCTCACACCTGACACTGGGTACTTTTGTCATCCTGTCTCCACTCAGCTTCTCTTGTGACACAGCTCCAGACCCTAATTTCCTCCTCCATTGAGTTCTCCGCCTTACCTGGCTCAGCCAGGGCCTCAGATCCATGATATTCATCATCCAAGAACTGGGAACTGGAAATATTCTGGTAGGCAGAGACATGGTCAGAGTATGCCTTGGCAATAGTAGGCTGGAAGTAATTTTCCTAACTCCCTGATCCTGCGGTGCAGAGCACCTCATACAACAGTCCAAGTAAATTATAAACTCTGAAATTAAGATTGATTTTTAAAAATAGCTGCACTTTTCACAGGAGCACTGGATTTGCCTACATCAAATCACGTAACTACTAGGGATACCTTTATGGACAACGACTAAGATTTTGTAGCTACTTCTATTAGCCACAGAGGGAAAAACTCAAAACACATGGCACCGGATCCAACACCATGAGCTTATCATGAAGGACATACCAAGAGTATTATTTTAATTTCAGTTTCCACCTTATAGAAGACCGATTCAAACAAAAATAAAGAAATAAGCCAGTTATTTATTTAGATGTGGCAACTGCATCTATCTGACATGCCACATCCCAGTCTGAGGTAAAACTACTCCACATATACAGCCTGTTTTCATTGTGACATAGCTTTCAACAGGGAAAGGAAATACTCTTTTGCTCCTACCAAAAGATTTTTAAATGTGGACTAAACCAAATTACTAGTTTACATAATTTTATAAATCTTAAAAACCAAAACACTAAACCCGCCACACTCAAACCTGTACTACTTGGACAAAACCTACCTGTTTGTAGCAAAAATAGAGGTCATAAAATCCTATTTTCAAACAGGGAATGCCTTCAGCATCCTAATAATAGCTACTTTTAGAGCACAAAATCCCCTAGCAGCAGACAAGCAGCAACATTAGTTATGATTTTAGGAACACAGCATGGCAGTCCCGACATCAGCATTATAAAGCCTCTAGCCTGTTTTTGTTTTCTAGCTGTTTGGACTGGAACAGTATAGTGTACATTTTCAAATCTCAGATGTACTTATTGATAAGTAGTCAGGTATTCAGAAGTCAGTTAACTTACCACAACCTTCTTTTCTAACTGAGAGAGTCGTTTCAGTGCTGTACATTTGTTACCAACCCAGTTGTGTGTAATACCACATTGTACACACTACAGAAACACAACTACTCGATTTCACTAAAGTGAACCTGCCAGTTACTGAAAGTATAACAGGCAGGCACAGGAGGAAACTACCTGCCACACCAATGCCTCTCATGACTGATTCTGACCATATCTGATGATTAATCTTGTGTAACCTCATCATCACATAGATCACGTTTTGCACACATACTAAAGATCAAAATACAAGTTTCCTTGGTTTGTCAAGCAAGATTAGCTCACCCTGTCTATCTTCCCAGCTGGAGACACCGCATAAATTTTCACTACAATGGATGCATGAGCTTTGGATCATCACACAGGTTAGAAATACTATAATTGTCATCAGCGAGAATACCCCCAGATTCAGACTGCCTCAGCATATCACCCTGCAAATACTTAAAACCAACATAAAATAACACTGCCACAGAAAAGAAAGGGTCATGTTCCCTTCATCTCCCACCATAGTATTGGTAGGGCTGCTTATTCTGGTGGCAGTGCTGCTTCCGTGGACCTAGAGTATTCACCAGATGAGTCTCAGAGCACAGAAAACTTCAGCCTCATCTTTCTTCGCTACCTGAAGTCACCTGACTGATGAAAGCATAAATCATTGTCCAGAACCTCATTATGTTAGAGACTGTAAAAATACACTGGAAAAAGACTGCTTCTGAGCCAAAGTAGAAAATGTTTACAGAAAATGCTAATACAACTCTGCAGACCTTTCTGTGAAGTTCATAAAAACTGTACCAACTATTTCCTTCATATAGCACTTGTATTTCTAATTTACTTGCTGCAATTGCTGCTTTCAATATAATTGTTTTAAAATCAGTTCCTTTAGAATGCTCTATTTTCTGCAAGAAGGTTGAACTTTTCTTGTGTACAGATCACATTCTGGGCCAACACGTTCAAATGCCTAGTTTTATTTTTTCACTAAACAGTAATTCAAATTAACCAGTTAACTTCAGAGGTGTACTCAGTTATGAATGGCGCACATCAGGGAAGACGGCAACAATACTAAAGATGGAAAAGGAACAGCTGTATTAACAGCAACAGGAAATAATTAAGGAAATCAAAGAAAGGTTTTATGAGAGAATATTAAAAGGACTAAAAATAAGTCTATTTTGCTGTGAAATAACTATGAGAGGAAAGGAATTATACAATTCTCCATATGGTTTTGCTTCCTTCTGTCCCCTGGGGCACTCTTTCCCTATTGTAAAGTAAAACCAGTTTCATAAGAGAAACCTACAGAAGTAGGTAATTTATCCCTGTTTTTTAAGACAGTTCTCCCTGGTTTCAGTGTGAAGAGCTTTAGATGATCCTTACCAAAACATCTATCCAGTTTTGGTTTCTTTAGAAACTGTCAGCTTCTCCTAGTTCTTAGAGAGAAAATGTAACTGTTCAGAATGTACCTTAACAAAGAGCAATAGTAAGTACCGGATTTAGACAGATTTTAAACATTTTGCTCCAAAATTGTGAGATATAAGAATCACATAATTCTTGAGGCTTCTAAGCTCTACTGATGTTCTATTTGTTGATTTTAAAATTTCTTTTCTTGTTCCTGTACACATGCTCTGACTCCCTCTGGCAGACATTCTCAGAACGTACTGAACACACGCCAACAAAATCATGATAGTTACAAAGCACTTCAAGCAGCTACAACTTTATTTTAAAGTGTAGAAGACAGTTATTGCCAGAATCACCTTTTTAAAGTAAATGTAGGTGCTAAAGCAGCTTCCCAGAATGTGAAAGACTCTGTCAATAGCTCTTTTTTTCCAGAGGATATTTAATATTCATGTTTCCAGAAATTATTCTAATTCCATTGATATATCAATGAGACCAATCTGTGTTCTCTGCCCTAGAACTCAAGATCTACAGAGTCAGAAGAATAACATAAAGGGTATCAGTGGCCCTGTACTGGAGAACAGACAATCTAAGTGCTAGTGTCTGCTCTTGTTTATGCACTTAACTTGGAAGGATTATTGGAGAAACATAAGCAGTCCTTGAAGCTATATCTGGACTCCAGTAACGCTCCTTCACTAACTGTGGGTCTGGTCTAGCCAGAAGTGAGACTTCAAACTCACTAAAGGCTCTGGACATGTTCTCTGAAAGCCTGTTAGGAAGCTTGTTCTTTTACACCTTTGCTTTTTTTCCCAGACAGACTATGATAATGGACTACTTTTCCCCTAGTCTCTTAAAATTTCCTCTTCGACAGAAACTTTTTGTACACTCTCCCTTATTGCCCTTTAGCTCTAACACTAAACCGTAAAATAGTTACCAATGATTTATAAGTTTTTACCATTAGATTTTCAAAATTAACTCTCCAATGAGATTAAGGATAGATAAATTCAATGCCATTAATTGTTCTATCTGGCCTGAGTCAAGAAGATCATAAACTTTAACTTACAATTATTCTGTGTTTAGAAGATTAGTTAGATGAGTTACAACTGAGTTTTCATTAGTAGTATTAGTAAGTGTGGGCACTGCACTAAAAGGGTGAATGCACTTTAAAGGTCATATAACAACTACACTGGACAGCCAAAATGCATTAATCTCCACATCACAAACTATGCAATGCATAATGTAAGGATAAACATAAAGATTATTAGAAGTAATTTTAAAGCACACTTGGAGATTCTCCAGCATAGAAGTTATAAAAATGTCAAATAAATAGATTTATCAAGCAATTGCCCACATGACTACTTTTTAATGAACCCTTTCATGTGGGATACATTTGACAGGAGAAAAGGCTGGAGCAGGATGTGTTTTAATCATCTTTACCTCCTTTACTTTGTGTGCATTACACACAAAGTAAGCTTGATTAAAATTCTGAAATTCAGTTTAAACAATAATCCAGACTAATTTACTGTGGATATAGATGTTCACTGCCTTCACAGAATCACAAACTCTCTCCTAGTAGAATTAAAAAGTAAGCAGAAGATTACAAAAAGGCTGACAATTTTTTCCCCACTAGGTGCCTAGCAATTCCTAAAGCATGCCTTTGCCTTTCATATCTATACTGACAGCTGGACTTCCTGTCTTTACGTCTGTCCATAAGACATTCAGGAAGGAAGGTTTATATCTTTACATGTTTTCCATGAAGTACTTTGATGACTAATTTCTAAGTACTGAGTCACACTGACCTTTCACATACTCCCCCCATCCAAATTGTTACTGTTCTCCCAACTCCACGTTTCCCATTGTTACATGCCTTTTCTTCATTTAAATTGTATTTAGAGTTTCTAAAACATAGCTATTTAAATTGTAGCGCTTTTTTTCTCTTTTTTAAAAATACAGGCTAGTATCACTGTTTTTCATTATAGTTACTGAAAATGAAGTTTATGTCAATTCTTCCAAGTAAAATATTACAAAACCCACCAATAATATTTTGGGTTTTCAGGGGGGTGGAGACTGAGTGCGTTTGTTACATTGGCACCACCGTAAGCCTCATTCACTACCCTCCTCATTGTTCAAGAGTTTTTAGTTTCTTGAGGCTGAAATTGGCTTACAGTAGCATCAGCTTAATTTGTTTCTCCTAAAATGTTCTTGTACTCAAAATATTAATTGCTTCAAATGTTACATGCCTTAGAAGGCTTTGAAGTTGCCTGGCAGATCACTCTGCCTGAATCAAGCCTCCCTTGGAGCTACCATAGTGGAGAAATCGTTTTAAAAAACAAAAGCTTTGTTTCAAAAGTAACATATTCACCTCTAGGATAGCTTTCTTTGAAAGAACTGTCCTGGAGCTCAAAATACCTTAGTCTGACATTCTGACAACCAAAGACTAATTGTATTAGTAATCATAACAGTATATTCATTGTCCTACTGTTTCAAATTTACAGAGAAAAAAAACCCTCCTGGACTTTGAATCTAAACATCTGACTACCGCATTTACCACCTTCTAAAGGAAACATAACAGCAGATACTCCTTTCTGCCAGCTAAAGTAAAAAAAGATCTCTGATATAAAACTGAAAGTCTGTTACAAAGTACTCACCAAACTCCTAGCAACAGCTCCTGAAGAAAGAATTCCTGGATCAGTGCTGAATGTGATCCTCCCCTACTAATCCACGTTGAAGGGGTGTGGTGTAAAGCTACAAAGGCAGGATTGCAACCTGATCTTCCCAGAGCAGGCTCCTGCCTGCGGATTAATCAGCTACTCGGTTGTTCTTGCTTTTTGTAGAGCACATGGGTTCGCTCTGGGTGGAAGCCTGAGATCTGCAGCAGCACCAGCAGGGACGCTTCCTGTTCAAAGTTTTCAGATCTGCCTGCAGTTTAAAGCAACTCTTTTCTAAACAGCGCTAGCTGAAATGAAACGCGCTTTTAAAGAATGCGAGACAGTCTGTAGGATACTCTGTTCGTTGTACCTTGCGGCTTTGATATGGCTCATGAGGATGCCAGATTCGCTGCCTATTTAACAGAGATACATTGTAGTTTACTGTTGTTTTTTGTTTGTCTGTTTTTAAATAAAGCCATGCTTTTCACTCTAGATCCAGGCTGCATTCATCACAGTTCTGGAGCTGTACTACAAAGGCTGTTCTGCCTTCAGCTAGAACACACCATCTATTTACAAGTCAAGCTAGAATGTGTTAAAACTAAAGTTAAGCATCATTAAGAATACCATGGCTGAAGGCAGAGATGAGGACTCTAGTTGTAAGACTGAGACCCTGTAACATGTGGATGTAGAGACAGACAACCAGAATCCTAGTTCTGGACACATAGGATGAAAATTTTCCAGATAATGAATTAAACAGAGACAGGAGTAACAGCTGAAGAACAGTAACTTACACAGTTAGTAGCTGTAAGTAATTGCAATTATTTCAGGGCAAAGACGAACAGGTGAGTTAAATCATGTTAATTGAAGATTTGTATTTATCTGTTCATCCTCAAACAGATTGGGAGTTTTTCACAGTCAGTTAACATGTTAACTATCTCTGGCACAAACAGAAGTGCTCCTGGCAGCTTCTTAGATCTCCTGTCTGTTGTTCCTGACTGCAGGAATCTCTGTAGTACTTTTCAGGGCAAAGTCAGTAGTCAGCTGAGTCTACTGACTATTATCTGGGTCAATAATCAAATGGATTAACTGTCCTGAAACGGACTAGAAGCACGCACAAAGTAAAGGGGCACTTTAAATGCTGGGGGTGGGGTTCTACCATACAGTTACTAATTACCAACTCCTAGCTCAAATAAAGCGAGGAGCAATCCAGCTCAGGAGAAGCTGGTTAAATGGAAATGGTCACTCTGTCATTTGTGTCACACCAAGCCTCTGAAAAAACATACTTTGGGGGCCCATGTGTTAAGAATTAGTATCTATCAGCACTATTCATAAATCTCTTCGAGGGTCACAAATAAGACAGCCCAAAATAGATGTAGTAAAATGACATTATGATTTAAAGAAATCTCAGTCTTTACATTTACAATAGAAACAAAACCAACCAAATTTCAAAAAAATGACATACTACTTCATTTTGCTTTTCTTAGAATCATAGAGCAGTTTGGGTTGGAAGGGACTAGTTCCAACCCTGCTGCCATGGGCAGGAACACCTTCCCCTAGACCAGGTTACTCAAAGCCCCAGCCAACCTGGCCTTGAACACCTCCAGGGATGGGCATCCACAACTTCCCCTGAGCAGCTTGTTCCAGTGCCTCACCACCCTCACAGTAAAGAACTTCTTCCTAATATCTAATCTAAATCTACCCTCTTTCAGTTTAAAACCATTACCCCTCATCCTATCACTACATTTCCTGATAAACAGTCCCTCCCCATCTTTCCTGTAGGCCCCCTTTAAATACTGGAAGGCTGCTATAAGGTCTCCCTGGAGCCTTCTCTTCTCCACACTGAACAACCCCAACTCTCTCAGCCTGTCCTCATAGGAGAGCTGCTCCAGCCCTCTGATCCTTTTCGTGGCCTCCTCTGGACTCGGTCCAACGGGTCTATGTAGAATGCATCTATGTGGATGGAGAGAGATAGTTTCAAGCTTGCTCCACTCTACAAGGCATTTGTAGAGGATCATCTTTATTTTTAGTCATACCAGATGGTAAATGGTTTGAATTTACCAGTTCATGCAAATATACTCCTAACTAGGGACTCAGCCTGGTCAAAACTTCAAGTGGACTTTTTTGGTGTTAATGAGATTTTTTTTTTTTTTTTTAGATGAACATGCAAAAAAGAATTTACAAAGTTTATGTCATAATGTGTTAGCATAATTCCTTCTTTTCCCACAAAATCTCACTCAAGTCACTCAGATTTGGCATGCAAATTAATAAAGTAACTTTGAAAGAAACAGTCCACACATACATGAAAAACAAGAAAATGCTACAGTTTTAAAACACATTTGTCTTCTTATAGTCAAATAAGTTGAGAAAAGTAGACTTTGGGGAACATACAAGAGAATGAAATCCCTTATTTTGATTAAAAGTTAGATTAAGAAATCTTTGGTAAATAATAAAACAGGCTAAGACCTGCACCTTCATGCACATAGCACCATGTGCATGAAGAACACATATCCAACAGAAAAATTCAAAGGAAACAGTATTTCATTTTAAGAGGAATATTTTTGCTTTCTAGTCTGTTAATGTCTCTCCAGTTCCCACATGCAGTCCTCCTAATTTAGTTGTCAGGAGGGTCTCTGGACTCATTTGCATTGTAACTACAACATAAAAGGCTTCAGCTGAAACTAGAATCAGACTTTGAAGATAGAAGGAAAACTGTTTTGAACCTTTAGTGGGATCAAAGAATTCCATTCAGCTATGACCTGGCCTAGGCAATCACACTAACCTCTGGCTTAACCCTGAAACCTGCTGATAGCTTAAGACAGTTGTCAATAGTTAAAGGTCCACAGTGAAAAAGTCCCTACAATTCTAAAAAACATTTTTTGTTCCTTTTTAGAAGGGGCTTTCAAGATGAGCAAGATGGAATTTGTTAGCTCTAAAACTAGTCACTAAAAAGCACTTTTCTAAGGTCCTATGGAAGGGTAGAAACCTTTTCAAAAGTAAAACTTGCAAATCACAAAACTCACCAACCTAGCTTCTCCTTAAGAGATCACCTAAGCATTATTCCTTTTCTGAAGAACCCAAGAATCCTTACTTAGGGAATTTCTAACCTTTGAGTATGTTACATTATCATTATGTTCTCTCTTCGTGTTTATTTATAGCATACGCTACAGGAATCATTTGCCAATACAAAGATTACAATTCGGAAGGTCACCATTTCACATGACTTCTGAGGTCAACCCACAGAGTCAAGCTCTGGCCAGTTATGCAATAGTAGGAACTGTACACATTATTGAATCTGTGTGAGAAAGGACCGTTTACAGTACATACATCAACAGGGTAGCTACCAAATTCTGTTTGTTTTTCACAGATTACATTGGAATACAGCTTGGGCAGTACAAGCGTAGTACTCCAGCTGCCTTTACAAGCTTCTTTCTGCTGGTTTGTTTTGAAATTACTTGGTTCTGACAGTCAAACGGAAGTCCAGAGAGCATTTATATGAGTCTTCTTCTGTAGCCAGAATAGCTTTACTCAGGGATTACAACCCAAGAACATCACAGACTGGAGAGGGGCAGAAAAGGGCCAGCAGGAAGGTCTGAAGGACAGTAGACAAGACCAGTGCTACTGAATGCATTCCAGATCATTCATATTGCTGAGAACTTCCATAAAGAAATTTGACATGAGCACAGTTTATACTGGATTTCTGTCAAAAAAAAAAAAAAAAAAAAAAAAATAATTTAAGCTGNATTACTTAAGCTGCATTTTTCATAACCTCTATACCTCACTATTTAAGAATGAATAGATATATGCAAAAGTACAGCTAAAGTAAACTAAAATAGAAATGCCATTAAAAAAATTCCACGTACAAACTCTTGGAATACTCAAAGGTAGTTTGGCTCTGCAGAGTTCAAAGCTGACATTATTAGATTTTAGCCTTCTGATAGTGCATAGAATTCCTACGCATAAATTGGGAGATCAGGGAATGAAAAACTAAAATGGGAGAAGCTTTATGTGAGAGAACAGCATCATTACAAACCTGATGAACAGACACTGCTTGAAAAGGCACACTGGCTACTTTCTGACCACAAGAAAAATCCTTCAACTCCAAGTTCTCAACTGGTAGCTCTCACTGTGGAGCTCTTTTCTGGTGATAGCTCCACTTTTTCCAACAGCAAAAACATGAGAGAATGTGCCATCCCAGAACACCCCTTCGCTTGGAGCTCTGTCTTCACTACTGGTCTGCAGAAGGTAGGCAAGGATAACAATTCTAGTGGTAAAAGTCTTAGGATTTTAAAAACACAACCCATAGGTCAAAAATGGTTCAGTCTTTCTTGAGTCACACCACTGACTTCGGGTCAGATACTCCATCCTCCTCTTTTATCATCTGCCATGTACTACCACAGCCTAGATTCCCACTGCAGTGTGGCAAGCTATTAGTGGTTTCACACTGGGAGTATTGTTAGTGCCAGCAAGACATCAGGTAAATGGAAGAAAATGGCTGAAAACTAACCTAATAGCTTCACAAGGCTGGGGCAGTGTCACCATCTTCTGGAATGTCTGTCCTCCATTTGTGTTGGTGGTCATGCTGATACTGAAAGGGATGGAGGGAAAGACAGTGAACTTCAAATTAAAATTCTCCTATACTGTGTATCTTCATTTGTACAGAGTGGATGGACTTTAGCAGAATATGTTATACTTAACCATAGTGCTAAATACACGGTGTTCAGAAAGGAAAATTATGCTCAAATGTCCAATCTTCTTATTGTTTTACTATACAAGAACAGAGATAAAGCAGCAGTTTTGTGTGTGTGCATATATATAGGTATATATATTTTGAGGTCTATGATCCCTGAAGCAAGATTTACTATGCAACACGGTTGGAAAAACACAAAAGCATTTGCTTACACAAGCTGTTCTTCAGGTCTTAACAAAAATGCCTCTCTCAGTGAGGGTGTGACATTGCTTGGTCTTCAACAACATAAATGTTTGTGATGTTTTGTTGCCCCCTAGTGATGCTAGTTCATTTTTTCCACTGCTTAGTTCTTTTAAAATTTTCATAGAGGCATGAGCTTCCCGTCTCCTGCCTTCAATAAACTAAATCATAACTTAATACTTCTACTTGGTGCTTGAATTGGATGAAAACATATGGGTATTTCTGAATCCTCGTAAGGAAGTAGATATAGCAAACTTACAGGAAAACTACCACCAGCATAGTCGGCTTGCCCCAGTGAGTTTGAAGTCAGAGCTGAGACGCAGCAGTCACTGTCACTATACAGGGCAAAAGCTCTCAAGGGCCTTTTCCTCAGTACAGACACTAACCATCTTACACAGTGCAAGGCTGCTGCTCTTGCAGAATTTCTGCAAGCACTGACAGTTGCTGCTTGCCGTGTACAATGGCACACCATGGCAAACACCTACAGGAGGGGACAGCTAGCTACCTATCACAGACTCTCCATTTGCACTATTAGTAGTCAGTTTTATAGTTAAGTGTTACACTATCTTAAAATTAGCTGATCTTTTTGAGACCACAGAAGTATATGCCTGTTTTTCCAGCTGAGGTCGTCTACAGGTTGATGACATACAACTTCAAAACCCCAACCAGGTTCTAAAAGAGGAACTTAAGATAAGTTCCCTTTAATAAGAGTTTTGCAAATGCCTCTATTACTGTTTTATATTACATCTGTTGTATTATTTTTATTGTGGTCTTTATAGCATTTAATCTTTAAAACCCACCTAAAAATACATGAAAGTAAGTGAAAGTGAAGGATCTTCTCCAGTGAAAGGAAGACCAGAACCCAGCAGCTGGCCCTTGAAAACCTGTATCTATAATACACGCCTCTTTTCCCTTTTATTGTTCTTATTTCTAGTAACTTCCTGTTCTTATACAAAAACCATGGCTCTCTCAAGTGTGTTCTAAAGACTGAAATTAGAATGAACAGTGATTGTTGTTGCTGATAGCAGAATACTGAGATAATACAATGAAGAACCTAAAAACATAGGCTTTGTTTCTGTCCTCAAATTGAAAACTGTTTAAAACAAGCAGGAAGAAGCAATGCAACTGTGACTAAAACTTAAATTTTTGTTCTTTTCCTGGTATCACTAGTCAAACTGTTGCCTCTTGCCAAAGGACAGATGTGACAAACTTTCACATTTCTTGTTTTCAGCTGAGTAGTTGTTTCCTTTCTAATTCTTTTAATCAGTTTTTCTGTGCATTTCTTTTTGCTTATGAGCTTACATAACTCATATACTTACTACTTCATTCATCGATGTCTTAACAGTAAAAAAGCAGGCAACTTGGAGCATGCTTTGAAGTTGAAATCCTAAAGAATTAGTTCCTATTACTACCTTTTTGTAAAGCCCAGAGACAAGCTACTTCTGTAGTACGATTACAATAATCAGAAAGGACAGAACATGTCATGTAACATTTTGAAAACTCTGGCGATTTCAAGACTCAGTTCCCATCAACAAACTTTTGGATAACTGAGGAAGTAGGGGGTCAGGTCAGTACCAGAAGCACCTCGTTTTTAGAGCCAGAAGCTATATGAGGTGTTAATTTCAGTAGTTAGAAGAGGCTAGCTGCAAAGTAAAATTACTGAACAGAAAATTGGTTCTGTTTTACCTCAAAACAGGACAGGTTTGAATTTCATTATAAAATTCACACTGACTTCAACCAAAACAGAGTAAGGGACTTCTTACGTAAAAGGGCAGTGACCATTTTGTCACCTTCTCTACACAAGGAAGGTTTCTTAATTCTTTTTGGTCTTTTTATTTCATTAATTTGATAAAAATTGAAAGAACTTTCCATCATACAGCCACATTTAGATCTGAGGTAGATCACATCTGAAGCAAAATATAGTAGAAGTATTACCTACTGAGTTCTGTTGCTATTGTTAAATAACAAAAAAGGGCATGAAACGCTGCATAGTCTTGTTAAACAAATTGCCTCACTGGACAATGCACTTGTTTTAAAATAATTTATTCCTCACTTGGCTCAGCAAGTGTCAAATTCTGAAACAGATATAGGTTAATTAAACATTTATATAATTTTTCTAGATTAGCTATTATTTATCATGTTTTGCATTCTCATGTGGTGTCTGTTTATCCTCTCAGTGAGTCCAGTGCTTCACTAAGGATCTTAGTAAATAAGCCTCCCTTTCCATCCACGTCCTTTAGCATTCATTCCAAGCACAGATCAAGTCTAGAACTAACTGGCTTAGTCACTGGATGTCACTGTTGCTGCACTAAAGGCTTAGGTATTTTATCTGGAAACAGGAGGCAAGTATACTTGTATGTATCTTATTCCTTCATTATTATTAAAGGATTGCATTCCTGCTCAGGTTGAAGTCAGTCTGAATTTTATTATTTATTATTTAGAAGTGTTCAGGCCTGAGGATAATTTATGCTTTCAGGGGAGACTATTCTACCAGTGGCTTTTCATTTAAGTTTTAAAACTCTGTTTCTATTTTGATTTAAAAATGTGCCCTTTCTTAGTTCTTTGTATCTGCTGCTCTGATAAGAGCTTTATTTCTGAATATATTTTTATATATACACAGTGTACATAATTCTGGTACTACATATATATACACACACCAGTACCAGAATTATATACATATTTGTGTATATGTATGCACATATAACATCAACACAAGATTTCTAAAAACATTCCAAAATAATTGTCTTGGTAGATTCATATAAGCAACACATTTAAAGGATTAATTACTGCAAAAATAAAGCACCTACCCTTTGCCTTAAAAAGCCTGAGGGAAAGCTAAACAGTAAGAGAAACACCAATCTACATGTTTGTAATTTTGAAAACTGAATAACTTGAGCATGTGCGTAAGTAGCTTACAGTCTTACTTCTTACAGGGGATTTTCCAAACCCCCTTGAAATGTATTACATCAGCAGCAAAGTTATCAACTACAAATATACTACCACAGTATTATTTAACTGATTCCAGCTCATTTAAATGAAACAAAATGAAACTAAATGGAACCCTGTTTTAGATAGACAACCACAAACAAGCAGAATTTCCTACTTCTTTCTCCTGATTTCTCAGAAAGCTGTGAGTATGCCTGTACTTCCTTTCTCTTGACAAATGATGAATTGAAGTGAAAGTTATTTTCTCTATGGTGAATTTGACTGGGAGACAGTAGTTATAAATGCTCCTACAAACAGAACCCAGGTCACCTTCTGTGCCGTTTTGTTTTTTTAACATGCCAGCTTCTCACAGGTTGAATCCTCCTTTATGGTATGGCTGGGGAATAAATAAAGAAGGTACAGGAGATGCTCAAACCATGGCATCAGGAACAACAAGACTTTCACAATATGCTTTCAGAAAAGTATTTTGAGAGTGTAAGTGAAGGAGATGGCAACTGAGGACACCACCATTGGCCGCCAGTTCTGGGAAGGCCGAGCAGCTAGTAATGAAGCATTTACCAACGGACATGCCACCCTTCAGCCCCTGCTGCTGCAGTGTCAGACCTGCTTCCTTCTGT
This sequence comes from Burhinus bistriatus, assembly GCA_013397275.1. Lineage (NCBI taxonomy): Eukaryota > Metazoa > Chordata > Aves > Charadriiformes > Burhinidae > Burhinus > Burhinus bistriatus. The sequence goes on from VYXH01003071.1 coordinate 233,436, forward strand.
TCACCACACCTCAACACTCTGCCGTATCCTCTTGCCAAGAGTGGCTCTCGGCATCCTTGCCCCAGTTGTCATTTCTGTTCTATCACCTGCTGACTCCTAATGTCTAAACCACATATAGGAAGGCAATCCAAGCACATAAGGAGGAAACGTGTTTCCCAACCCTACTGGGCTGCTGAAAAAAGAAAACAAAGCATTACCAACAACTACTGTGATAAAGACCTGCACTCCCTGGGGCTGGCTGCTTCCTCACGAACTCATTGGCTTGCAGTCTGCCAGGTTTTTATTTGGGGAGGAAAAGGCTTCTCTAAGAGTTACAGAGAGGGCAAAAGTTGTTTTGGAAATGCCACGTAAGCATTGGCTGTGTTCAGCTGCTATCTAGTATCTAAGATGACACCTCTAAGCTCAACAAGCTCTTAAAGTGTTCTCAGGAGAAGTCATTAGACAACTAAAGCCAGCCAGTTCTTGTGTGACAGTTATTGCAGTTAACATGCTTACCAGAATGGAGGACAATTATTTACACAGTATTCATAACTCCTAGAAGGCACAGAACAATTGTCTGCCCTTTGCTCTCCAAGAAGCTGGGTACAATTTATGTTTCTTTCCCAGATGACAGAACACTAATCCATCTTCAGCAAAGCTCGTGCTGCCTAGCAGTGATAAAAAAAAATCTTATTCTTCCAGTATTATTACTATTTTTTCCAGTAACAGAGAATAAGTAATAAAAAATAAGCAGATTAGACACAGGTAGGAAATCTAAATACCAGACTGTACTTCAAGAAAGGGGGAAGAGTACTGGATTCAAACTACAAAAAATAAAGCATGTTCAAAGTCTGGTATCATACTGTATCTAAGATAATCAGTCAAGAGAGGACTATGCTGAACATGGAATATTTTGTACACTCATACTGAAAACTCATGAAGCGATACTAACAAGTTGCCTGTCACAGGTCCTGTGAGACTGCTGTAGGTGGGACACCCCTTCCAAACTCATTAGGTAAAAGTTAACTTAGATGACTGCTATATGTCAAATTATTCACAACTATTATCATTTGTTGCTTTCTTAGTAGCAAGATGACTTCAACTAATATGCTGGATTCAAAACTTCTCTTACATGCAACAGTTTCATGGCACACACACAAAGCAACAAAAAACCAAAACAGATCCTTCAAGAGACTGCCTGTCTCAGGAGATAGGAAATGGAACATAATGCCTTTCACAAGAGTTTTCCGTTTGGGCTTAATCTTTTCCAAATGAAGAGTAAACATCTGGGATGTTGAGGAGCCAAAATCACTTAAGTGTGTGCCTAACTCTAAACACGTAAGTAATAACACTGGAATAAGAAAGTATTTTTAAAAGGAGAAAAAACTAACAGGTTGCTACAGAAAATTGTGCTTACTGCTGCATTCTTGTCTCATCTAGCAAGTTCAGACATGTTGGTCTGATCAGTAACTGGATGAATGATCCAACTGAAACTGTATCCACAATAGTTCTTTAACAGAAATGAATTCATTACAGCTCATGTGAAAGATTTACTAATAGTACTACCAGATGACAAGTCAGATAGGAAACTGAGAGTGTAGTCTCTGGAAGATTGACAGCAATGTAACTACCCTGTTTCACTCATTAGAAAACCCGGTATTTATAGGTGCTTCACAGGGACTAAGTACATCCTTAGCACAGCATATTTCAGCACAATTGTTCAGAATACTCACAAAAGTTGTATTTACAATGTATGGAAATCTATGTGGCTTCTATCAAAAAATCCAAATTTAATTTCTGTAAAATCCTAGTTTGCTGAGTGGCAAATTTTTAAATGGCAAGAATCTCCCACTGCAATATTCTGATCATATAAACAGCTTTTTCATAACCACTATGAAAGACAATATAAAATAAAAAACCACCATGACACTTTTGGATGCTTCTCTGAACCAAAACTACAAGAGGTATGCTTTTACAGGTGAGATTTACTTCTGAAGCTTTTTTATAACTCATCTTTTTCATTAAACTTCATTGTCAACCTGATCAAGGGTGGAAGTCTCTCTCCACCTTCCCTGAATTAGCCCATTTTAATAAGAAAACATGTGGAGAAAGAGGATTTTTCATAAAGCTTGTGTGCTGTTGGTAAAAGAGGATTAAGAATTACTCTATATTTTCCTTTGATCCCCTGCAATCTCTTTCCAGCACCATACAAATCTCCTCTAGATTCTGGCAGATGCCTGACAGCTTACTTGATTTCTTTACAGCATGTGGGATAGCAGGGGTGATATTTTTTGCTTCCTTACACTACAGGGTAACAAAACTTGCCCAGAGCCAAGACAGTATAATACATACACCCTGCTCTAATACACTGGATAACTATTCTAACAGAAGCATATAAATTTCTGTCACAGAATAACCCTCATACAAACAAGTTGTGATTGCTTACACCTATGTTTCAAGGAAGCTTTTAATACAAACTACTTGCAATAATTCAAGTACTGAAACAATTTCCTCTCAATAACTAAATGTAAGTTGAACAAAGGTTTCTTACCGTCACCAGAGTGCTCTGTTGGACCATATTTAATTAAAGATATTTAAATATTCCCCCCAACAGACCTTTTTCCTCCAATAGTCCTTTTTAATTTTGTTGCTTGTTGGAGAAATAGCTGATATATAGGTTCAAGATACCAGTTTATGGTGGCTTTTCATCATATCTAGAAATTCACATGAAATTCAATCAAATTAATTCTCCTTCAAATATTTTGTAATCATATAAAAATAAAAAAGCCAAACAAAATCACTTATACAAAAATACTACAATTATTTAAATAGAATAAGCAGCTAACTTGGAAGCTATATGCAAAAGAAAGTATGTTGCTATTAGATTGATTGAAATATTTCCAATTTCAGATCCATTTGATGGAAAGAAGGCTCTGTTCATTCTGTTGTCTCTTCCAGTTCCATTTTACAAAAACTAGTTGTGAAGTAAGACCTTGTCCATTGTGCAGATGGGTCAGATTCTAAATGAGGTTAGTAAAATAACTAGCCAGTCTGTGCGATCTTCAAAGCTGAATATCTCAGGTTAATCTTTCTTAGTCACCATTTGCACCACAACCAGACTCATGCTGGTAAAATTAAACTCAATGGGGCACACTGACTGAGTCTGGAAGATTGGCACTTGTCTCAGCAGGTTAGTTCAGCAAAGGGAACGCCAGCTACGGAAGCATAACGAATAGCTGAGCAAGTCAATTGAGAAAAGCAACAAAATAAATAAAGTGTGAAATTGGAAGCTAACTGGCACCACGGTTTGCTGCAAAGTAAAGGTTGCCACTTCCAGCAATGAGAGGCTGGTTATATTCCAATACATCTGTCTTTATGAACTGAGATGCAACCTCGATCTGCTGTGCAGAAATACAGCAGTCCACTAGTACATGTCTTTCATATCATGATTCTCTTTATGCACATAAATGTTTGTGTATCTACATGGTTGGGTTAGCATTCATTCAAAAATAAAAGGGCATATCAGACACAAAATGTGAATTCTTTCAAGTCTGAATAACTTTTGTTAACTATCTTTTCTTGTTAAATTCCCACTTCTGTACATGCAGTTCTGTGCTTCTGGGTTCTTCTATAGACTACATGTGCCAGGTAAATACTGGGAGGAGCAGTGTTGCAAGACATTGAACACGATGAAGAATTCAACACAGTCTCCTCTGGGACGCTCTGGAGATTGCAGTATCATTCTGTACTTAGAAAGATGCCACAGGTTTGTAGCATATGAAGCATTGTAAGAACAGAAGAACTTCAAGTTTTGAGGGTGAATCATTCTCAGAAGCTCTTTAGGTTAATTCTGCAGACTAAATTGGCATAAATATTTCAGTTATGCTTTAAAGAAATAACTTCTCTCCTTTTGTATCCTGTAGAAGGGAACCAGGTGATCTCTATTTGCACATAAGTATGGGAATCTTGTAACCATGCTGCTCTACCATTTCACATATCAGCTCCACAAAGTATGCCTCTGATCATTTAATCAGAAGTGTGGCAAATGACAAACTTCTCTCCTATTTTTGTTTCCTTACTGCTGAACTGACGAAAACAGTTAGAAGCATGGATGCTTTGTGAATAAAAGAGGCTTGAATAGGTTACAGACCCAGGATAGGGTTAGAATTGTTCATACACTGAAATGCAAGAAGAAAATTAAATTTATCAGGACTTGTTCCAGAGATGTAAAATGATGTGTATACAGGCAGAAGCATTTTTAAAATTGAAGGGTTCTCTCCATTTCTGTTAGCGTGGTGCAGGGAAGGAAGGATGAGGTCAAATTTAACAAGAAACCAAATTGGAGTGTTCTTCAGAGTAATCAGTTGTTCATGAGAAAAAAATACTCATAATATATGCACAAGAACATATAATAATTAAATTGATCATTCTCAACCTAGGCATCTTTGATTCTACTATACAATTTTGTTTCTTAGCACAAAGTGCTATTGATGAGGATGTGATTTTTTTTTTTTCAGATTATGTTAAAATTTTAGAAGTAATGAAGAACACAGACATTATTATAACAGCTTTATTCCATGTAAAAAGGAAGAATCTTACTGGTTTTTGAACTATGCTTTTTGGATACAAACGGTAAGCAGGTGGACAGGCCAGCTGGAAAGCAGAAGGAAAAAAAATAACTCCAAAAGAAGTTACAGTTGCCCAAAGCAAGAGACACAATTATTTAAAGATGAATCCCTAGGGAGGTTTTGTAAGTATTTTTGGAAATAAAAATATTCATGCTAAATTAGGTCCCCGCTCGGTAAACAGCATTTTTTTCTGAAACTAAATTGCTTTTTGCTAAACATAGCTGATTCACATCATCAAAAGAATGTCCTTTTCTTTTTACAGAGAATATTCACTTTTCTTATCAAAATTTCATTCTCAACTATCAATCCTTTGCTCACAATAGACAGCAGAAAAATTATTAAAGCAAGTATCTGTGTGAATAATGGGCTACCAGTTCTTCCTGCTTATGGAATAAAGGGGGCACTGAATAATCAGTTAAGTGATCTACTGAGTAAATACCATGCCTGGGCATAAGGCATATCAAGGGCCATGTGCTTAAAACAACAAATGTTAAAACAGTTTCTTGGTGATTGATTACTGCTCTTTGGTAAAAAGAATGAAACTACACAATATTTAATTTGATCATTTGCTAATGATTTTGCAGAAGCATTTGTGACTTAGGTGGTAGCTTTTACTACCAGTAAAGTGGGAACATGATATTTCTTCCTTCATTGTTGCATACCAACCTTCTCTTTGTGCCTTTGAAATCAAAGAAAGCAACTGCAGCTCTGTAATAATAAGCACGACTGTACAGACTACAATGAGCCTGGAGCTTTGCTCCTAGCTTGCAGATGGACCTCTATGCTTTACGCAAACGCCTGCAAATTGTCTAGAAAGAACCAATTTACCTTGTATTTCAAAATGAAGTTGAAAATGGACAGTCTGATCAGTGTAGCTTTATCATTAGGTAAAAAAAACCCCTGCTCTACTAGGATATACAGATCTAAGGTTAAACAGTGGAGTATGTTCCTGGATGAAAATAGGATTTGTGATCTGTTTACTCACTGTCTGATATATGAAGATTTTCTGTTTATGTACTCTGATTTTCCAAAAGATTAAAAAAAACCCAAAAACCAACCCCAAAGCTGTTTTTTCAGATTGACTTTAAAAGGTTGTCCACCTGTAAGTGACATAGCAAACATTCTGTATGTGTGGTACTAAGCAATGGCGCCATCAAGTATATTTTTGTAAAGTACACATAATAGGAAAGAACCACACTCGTACTATGATATTACAGTGGCTACTTGTGACAGCACCTCTCTTCCTCCAAAATAAGCAGAGTTCAAATAAAGTGGAATGCTGAATATTTACCACCTCATAGGCATGGAAATACTCCAACATCCTCTAGCAAATCTCTGCAGGTGTTCAGCTCTGGCAGCTTTTAAACTGCACTGCTCAGAAAAGCAGCTCAACCACTAGAGCGTGGGGAGATATTCCCAAGGGCTGGGCTGTGCCAGTGCATGGTCAGTATTTTATACAAATCATTAACATCACAGTTTTGTAGCATTTGCTCAATACTTTAAAATATTTCATCTGCATATCCTATAGCTTCTTAGAATTAAACATATTAAACAAATTACAGTGGTGTTTCAGTAAACTGGACCATATAGAAACCTGTGAAGTACAACTTCTCTGTAGATATGGAGGTTCGTGTTGAGCCCAAAGTCCAGCGTATGCAGAAACTGTAGCCAGTATTTACAGCACAATCATTTTTTCTGGAATGACACAAGAAATATAACCTGATAAGGAACTATGTTTTAATTAAACCATTGGTAAGAGCTTTGAGCCTTTGAAAACATAACTAAACCAAAACTAAAATTAAAACTTGATGACTTGGTATCTCAGCAGACCTCAGTAGTAAATAACTAATATATGCTCTACTTAGAATTCTGGAGCACTCAAAAATATACTAACTGCTTTAAAACGTTTTCTGGCGGAACTTCTGTATCTCTTTAGAAATAAGGTGGTTACTGTCACCAGAAAATTGTCTAAAATTAATCTCCCTTACCCTAAATCTGTCTCTACATTATTATTAAAGTCTTTAAAATATAGTTAATGCTTTCTACACAGACCAGTTTCCAATCTTAACAAATGCTTCTGACAATATGTACTTAATCTTTGGAATCTGCCATAGGAACCATGCATGGTGTCACGACTGGCTATAAACCCACCTCAAATTACAATTCATGGCTCTTAAAAGTTCAAACAAAAATGCTACATATAGAATATCCACCAGTTTTTCTGACAAAAGGGGCCCTCTGCATGAACATAATTTCCATTCTGCAAAGCACTTTTTGCAGGATCATTTTCCATGAGCTCTATGTGCAAGTCTATGCATGAAAACCCAGTATTTAGTGATCCGTGCTAGTGGAGGTCATAATGATTAAAGGTCATCTTCAGTCAGAATGCTGACATATCATTTCCTTAGGACTCTTTCTTCCTATTTCTTCCAGTACTAAGAACAGTTGGCACCAACAGTCATCCATCCAGAATAACACACATCCAAGAAAACGCGGTTTAGGGAACAGATATATTTGAGAATAAGAGAAACTCTGGAAACACAGGTCCTCCTTACAAGGCCCTAGCTTCTATAGTTTTGAGAACTTATCAGCAAACCTTCAAAGTAATTCAAAGGCAGAAGAGAAATGAAGATGATTCCACATTTCTGACATAATATTTAAAGAAAATGTGTGAATTGATTTTACAGATTTTCCTATCATGGAACCAGTTCCAGAATTAGCTCAAGGAGAAGGCATTCCGTTGCTTATCTTCCAAGTATGTTCTAGATCTAATTTTCTAGTTCACTGCTATGATCTATAATCTATTCTGTTCAATCACTAAAACTGCTTCACAAAGAATAAACAATCATTTATTAGTCTAACAGTAGTGAATAAAAGGTTTTGTCTGCAGTATACATTTAGGCAAATTCCTCTTGTAAGATGGCATTTGACTCATTTAAATCAAAGACAACAGAAAGAAAATTCTAAATTAATACTGCAGCTAATGGAGATATAACCCATTTGTGTTTTGCAGGATCAATCCACAGGTCACTACTCTATTTGCCTGTACATTTCGTGGCTGACAAAGAGGATTTATTGTTCCAATTAAAAAGAGAAACATCTTTCTTCTTAGCAGAACTACTTGTGCTAACTGTTTCTGCCCATAGTTTTAGATCTGAAGGAGAAGAGGAAATAAATACCTGAAAGAAGGAATCTTTTTTATTTTATATGAGATGCCCTGTTTATCCAAAAACCTTTGTTTGACATAACCTATTTTCTTAGGATAAGCAACAAATAACAGATTTCACTCTATTTTCTACAATAAGAAGGTGAATGGATGCCTATATTCATATCACTATCAACTCACTTTCGAAAAGTAAAAAGAGGTGATCGAGGAATAAGTTTCTCTGATTGCCAAGTTCTCACCCTCTCCCTACCCAGTCACTGTAATTTTTGACTGGGGTTTTTTATTTGTTTATTTGTTCAGTTTTTTTAAGTCTGAATTATAACCATAAAAATCCCTTGGTTGGGGGTAAGTCAGGTCTTAATTCCACAGGTCTTAAACTTTCACAAAAGGCAGGTCTTTCCAGACAGTCACAGGAAAAGGAAGAAATAAATAATGTAATTGAAAAAGAAAAGCAGTTATGCAGCAGTATATCTTAAGAAGCAGCAGATTAAGTGTATCATTAAATTAGAATCCATTTTGGTTTATTCATGTTGCTTATTTTCAAAATGAACTCTTTAAGTGTTCAATGCTTCCAGGGATAATGCAAGGGTTTTAAGGAACCATGTATCAATTCAGGACTTTTGAGTACCCACAACCGATTATGATTCACTTCAGCAAGATACAGTTATTTAACAAGCTATAGAACATGTTATCCTAGCTGGTAATACAATATAAAGTTTTACAAGACAAAAATAAATTAGAGAGAGAAAATTGGAAAAGAAAATAACCATTGATATCAGGGTAAGTATAAAGTCTAACCACTGAGGAATTGAGAAGTTAACCCTTCAGCATTATCTGATGCTGTGAAAGTACAGAATAGGCCTGCTTTGTGTGAACAGGATTTGAAAGTAATAATTGTACCACAGGCTTTCAATCAGCATGTAGTATGCAAATTGAAGTTATTAATAAGCAATTTTCTTCACAGACAAAATGTGATGTAAATGGAGCTAGTCTTAAGCAAAGCAAGTCAGCTCTGTCACTGCAGAGGGTGAGCCCATGCACTGCTTTCTGCATGCTTAATGAGAAAGACCAACCCGATGGCCAAGGAATTAGGGAACCTCTGTGCCCCACAGCTCTCAAGCTAAGTAAAAAGGAGGCTCATAATCACACAGTCCTGGAAAACTGCAGCAGAGCTTTAGGAAATTTTCTATTTCATTGGAATTATATGTTCATTTCCACAAACTCCACAGGGCTATACAAATACATATTCTATTTCAGCAATGCAGAGCGGAGAACTAGGCCCACATTCCCTAACAGGTTATTTTTACAAAGGATGTTTCGAACAATGTGCTCACATTGCTGGCTGGTTATGAAGCACCACATTCTTGAAACACAATCAAGCTAAACGGTAATTTTCTTTAACTCTTTGCTGGATCATTTACACAATTTAAGTAGAGGATACGGTGAACTTCAATTAACATCACATTTATAAAGCAAAGCCTCACTGGTTGTTTCTTGTCACCATTAATGAGAGCAAATTCCTCGAATCAGTGTTGTAGGAGTTTCGTTGGCTGAGAACCAACTTATACACTTTTATGATCAGAGAGAAGTGTTTTAATTGCTAGACATTTAATTATAGATAATGAGTCCCAGTGATCATCAAACAATGAATAAAGAAACACCATTGCTTGCCATCGTCTAAGAAAATGGATGATACTGGCAAATCCTGCTGACACTGAGCATTCAAGCTTACGGATGGAGAGTGTGGTACCTTAAATATTTCTATGGCTCCCAGAAGGCCAAAAGCCATGATGAGTTCTACGACACAACTACCATTTTTCAAGCCTCATTAACGCCAAGACATCAAACCAGCAGCAGAACAGACTACTTCCTGGCCAAGGCTCCAGCATTCCTCTTCCTCAGTCTTGGACTATGGTACAAGGTTTATAACATAGGTCTGATCTTGCACAGGCCTCCCAGTGGGACCTTTCCTACCCCACCCACAGCAACATCTGTTCTTAACTAGGCATTAGAGAGTTTGAGGAAAAAGAGTATTTCTGGCTTTAGTTAGAAAAGTGTCATAGGTTCTTGCTGGTGAATAACCTTATCCCTTTTATTCTTGGTGCTGGAGGGACCATTTAACTCCCTGTTGCCACTGTGTCCTTAGCCAGCATTTCAGCCGTGTCAGACGTTTGTATTCATCTGTTAAAAAAGAAAAAAAAAAAA
>VYXH01003071.1:243461-280277 GCA_013397275.1 Burhinus bistriatus
AGCGTGGTCAAGATTTTTTTTGAAAATGTTAAAAAAAAAAAAAAAAAAAAAAAAGAAGCCACAACAAGCAAGGGCTGCTAATTCTTCTTTTGGTTTTTAATGGCATAACTTGACAGCTTACATATTTTTATGTTTCTTCCTTTCTCCACTGTCTTTTTAACATCTTTCTGAACCTGTCTTTTTCTGACAGAAGATCAAATAGTGACATTTACAGCAGAAACTTTTGTCCAAAGAAAAAATAAAGCACAATACAATAACAGTAGTAGCACAGAAAGTATCTGTAAAAACAAATTCTATTTCTGTTATATAATGCTGTGTAAATGGCCATTATAACTAAATATCACTTATTACAAAAGATGAAGTTGTTCAGTGATGTTTCCTCATATCACTGGCATCATTCCTGTTCATTATACTAAAAGGGACAATTCCTTCTATAGTTCTGACAATTCCCTTCACTACTGACTACAGCACTTGACTAGGAAGAACAAATCTTTCTTTCCTCTTTTTTACTTCTATTAAAGATAAAGAGAAGGAAAAGGTCTGTTACTGTTACTTTAGCCTCCCCACAATTTCTAATAAAATGTATAATACACTTAAACGTGTCACCTGCTTGAATTGGTGCCAGTGGAAATCCAACCTTGTTACAGAAGTAATTTCAGAATCGATAATACAGTATGCTTAACTGGTTTAACTGTAGCTCAACAGCAAGTAACACCAACACTTCATAAGATGCAATGACAATGTAGTAGCAACAGTATCATTTAACTCTTGTTTAAAAATAAAATTTAAGCCTATGGGATAAGAAAACACTTGAGCAACAGTAGCTGGACTCTCTTTGAGGTGAGTTTTAGGTTATTTTTACATTTGACCATGATAATTCTAACTATTGAGTCAATAATTTTTCATTAAACTGCCAAGAAGTCACTGAAATTAACACACACAGAAGTCTGCGCAAATACAGAGTTTATAAGACTTACAGATAACAACGAGCCTGTAATTAGACCTGCAGTATTTTGAACTGGAATAAAGGTAGTTCTTCAGGAAACACAAAGTATGTCAGAAAAAGAAAATTTCTTCCAGCCTACATCCATGGAATAAACTTTTTGGGTAACTTGTCTTTTATCATTATTATTTTATAGAGTTCAGCCAAAAAGTTCCAGCTTTCAGAGTTTTAACCTGTGTTTCAGTTTGTGTGTCTGGAATGTAATTTTCTTATTAAAATGCAACCCACGCTGCTAATTTCAGGGTTTACCTACAGTGTCACTGGACTTTGAAATTAACTCCAGAGAAAAATGTGAAGCTTGAATTACTTATAAGAAACCTTGATACTTGGAAAAGCAATAAACTATCAGCTAATTGGGGTCAAATTTTTTTAAATGGCCTTTTTGGTTTTTTTGTTCACAGATCATTGATCACTTCAAGTAATTTCAGCATTTGATTTACCTAAATTATGTTAGAAATTATGTACTAATGCTAATTTATAACAAAAGAACTTATAAGGTCAAGAATGAAAGTTGGAATTTTAAAGCAAGACTTAATGCCTAGCCCCATATACTTCTATATTTCAGTATTTAAGTAGCCAGTGTATGTGCTGAAGATAGCCTGGAAGTAAATTGAAAACCACTAATCAGTTACTTTAATTTCAGTCGCAGTCCTAAATGGCATCTCACTGTGGGGAGAAGTCCATTAATTTCAGAAAACCAGTCAATGATTAAAATGCAGATCAAATGTTACAAGCACATTTTGAAAAGTACATTTACACAAGCCTTCTGCCTTCTAACATACAAACACACAGGTTATTACTTTTTCATTTCCACATGATGTGTATTTCCACATATGATTCCTAAATATGCTATAGATAAAAAGTTACAGACTATGCCTTTGAGTTCTGGACATTTATTTGATTTCAATGCCACTATAAGCTTTGACAAGAATATCACATTCCATCTAAAAAATATATAGTTTACTATGCACTACTTCCATGTATACACTATTTCTTAAGTTAAAAAAAGGAAAGAAAAAAAACTTTAGAAGTCCTTTTTTTAAAAGTTATTTTGGAGTTATTTCTTTCCATTTTTGCTCAGAGAAGCTAGAAGGAAGATTCTACTTTATTCAAATACCTCTTGTAACTTGGCAACGGTGTAAAGTAACGTGTCAAAACAAAAGTAAACATTATTTAAATTTTGACAATAAAAGTCATAATTTTAACCCCTGAGACCACTAACTCCAGCTGAGATGTTCGTTACCCAGAGAAAATGTTTTGTGCCTTACCTACCACTTACTGCCGGAAAGAAAGGAAAGGCAGTCCTAATCCCAGAAAGCGATCTGTAAGCATGTCATACCAAGAGCACTGAATGCTTGAAATTAAAGCAGATTACCACATTTCTTTTCTTAGAACTCTACAGTATTGAGCAAAATCCACTAGCATAGACTGAAAGGATAAACCTGGAGGAACAGATTTCCAACACGAAAAAGTAGGAAAAAGGAATACAATTAATAGCACCAGCTTCACACTGACTCTCTATGTTTCCTTCTCTTATATTATCAGCTATACCACACTTTGGCTTTTGCTTGAAATCATCCTTTTCCACATTAGCAATTCAATTCAACAGTATCAGCAGAGAAAGTGAAAGACTCAGAACACTGAACACACCTGCTATTCAAACATGAAAAATGCTGCAGAAGTCCAGAAGTTATTTAAAGCAAGTGGATGACATCAATAGACCGAAAATATCAACACCAACTGTCATCATTTAAACTGTTGAGGTATTGGGAAAAAACCCCGGTATAACGGTGTTTCCTCCCTGGTGTTTTATTCTTCCTTTTTATGGATAATCTTAAAAGTGTGATAATCTCATACTTAAAAAAAACTCCACAGTGCTGTCATTGTTGAAGTCAGTTAATGATTTGCTGGAGGCAGATATGTATATACCCTGGCGTGTAATACTACTGTATTGTCTGTCTTCACTATATCATAGAATCATAGAATGGTTTAGGTTGGAAGGGACCTTAAAGATCATCTAGTTCCAACCCCTTGCCATGGGCAAGGACACCTCCCACTAGACCTGGTTGCTCAAAGCCCCATCCAGCCTGGCCTTGAACACTTCCGGAATGGGGCCTCCACAATTTCCCCGGGCAACCTGTTCCAGTGCCTCACCACCTAGCTATCCTGGTATAAGAACATGATCAAAATATAGAGGTGAAAAAACATTACAGAAGCAAGAAGCACATGAATAACTTTTGCTGAAAGGCTAGGCCACTCTAGTCACAAGCAGTTAGGTCTATCAAGAGCAACCCAGCTAGTCTTCAATCCCGTTAGTTCCTGAATGACAGGACTGAAAAACTGGCTTTGCATCAAGAAAGCTAGTCAGATTTTACCCACCTACTGAAATGAAAGCAAGATTGAGCTCTAAAACCCCAGTAAAGTATACCTTTCGCAGATTAAGCCCTGGTTTTGGGCCTTAAGGCCAAGGAGACAACGATGCCCTCCCACTGTTAAATGGTTTTATGAATTCTTCTATTCTGTTCTATACTCAAAAAACCTGACATGCTTAAATTCTGGAGAGCATATTTCCTCTGTTTTGCAATTGAAACATGCACCACAGCTTTTATTTTCTCTTCCATTCTCCAAGGAGAAACTTGCAGGGTTGCTTTATCGACTAATAGATTATGAAAACAGGAAAAAAAAACATTTTCACTATCTAATTTGTCCTTTTGTATACTTCTGACCACATAATTTTGTTAATTCTTTTACTATATTCAGTTATTGGCCATACAATATTTTGAAATATATATTTAATCTTGATTTAAAGACTTAAGATCATGAAGAGTGTCCAAGGTACTTTCACAAATACATCTGGCGGCTGATTATCCTCACCACATGCATCTTATTTCTGAAAAGAATATACTACTCTTGGTTCCCAAAAAGGTAACCTTGTTATGAAGTCAGCTATCAGAAATTTCTTTCCAAGCTATTATAGGCGGACAAAGACAGCATAATTGTGATTGTTATTAGAATACAAATTATTTCCTTTCTCATCTTCATTCGCTCATTTCCTCCCCAACCAATGACCAGCTAATAATTAAAGTTACCGTGAGTATTGTGAGTGGCACTATTAGTGCTATCAAAAGCCTAGTCATTTTTCAGATCAATCTACCAAAAATAAAAGAGCGCTAGACAAATGCACTAGCTACAATATGATGCTCTAACTAGGTAATTTTTCTGCATTTTCTATACATGCTAAAGTAAAAATCCCTCAGAATTCAACTTCTCAAATAGCAGTATAGCTTGAACTAGGGATTTTGGACCAATTCAGTTCAGTACAGTCCCAAATTATGTCCACTGAATGGCTGCTCTGTGATAGAGTGAATTTTCTCCCGCTATTAATGGGCAAGATGCAGCTGACATCTTACACAATACAAGACACTCACTAACTTATTGACAGGCATTTTACCTGGATTGGAATAAAACATTAAAAGAGTTATTAAGCAATTGTGGAAAGGGAAGACAGAAACATACTAATGCCTTTTGCAGCTTTCACTTGGGCACAGGTTCCATAGAACCACAGAAAAGGAAAGCTATAATAACTAAAACTCCATAGTGATTATAGATTTCCCAGTATAAATCTGAAGTTATAAAACTGCTATATTACAAGATACTGATGCTATGTTTTGTAAACATTCTTACTTTGATTGCAGCTATTGCAGTGCGTCTTAACACAACTACAATTGAAGGGCTTACTGCAAAAAAGAAATAAAGCCCTCAAAAGAACTTATAAGAAGAAATGTGAAAGAGAAACTTTCACATTCTTTGTGCATCCAGATGAAAGCTTTGTAGAGCTGCTCTGAACTGTGATCTTATTAATGTTGTTCTTTTTAAAGAACAAATCTCTCTAACCTAAAATTCTCTCTCTGCAAGGCTATCAAATCATGTCTACATACAGATTAACAACCACCTAAAATGTCATATATGGATTTGGGAAAGAAAACATCTTTTAAATGTGTATATGCTGTACAAATAGAGATGATTTACCATGAAACACCTTTCGGTCAGAAAATGCCAATCCATTAAACTTAACCTTTTCTTGAAAATATACCAATAGAATGCTACAATCAAATCTATGCAGAAAGCCAGAAACTGAAGACAGATGCCAGAAATGCCAGTATCTTAGCAATTAGGGCCTTACTTGAAAAGAGAAAATGGTCTCAGGCAAGTGACGCTTTTAGTTAGCTTTAGACTTTTAGACTTTAGTCTCTTTAGATTGCTTACCAATCTGCTTTTCATATTTGTCCTTTTTGTTCTGTCATTTAGAAATGTAAAGGCAGCAGCAACATGAGAGTTCTGGGCTTTCACCTGCCACAGCAAAACAAAAAACTCTGTTTAAAAAAAGATTAAAAATCTTTAAATAGGAAACTCATGTCAGTAATTAGATAAACATTTGTAAACCGTTGTTCCTTACACAACACAGAAAATTCTTTCCTTCTTTCAAACCTTCTTAAGAGTTCATACTTAAGCTCCAGAAAATTATAACTTATCCAAATCTAGAAAAGGAATTGTGTTCTTCCAGCTAGGAACTTAATTATTTCAAAGGATCATTTGTCTACAGAAGCAAAAAATTATTGCTGTCTGGTATATGTCATACTTATTAGATGAAGCTGTAACAGGAGAGAGATCATTGAATACTTAAAGCTGTATCTTTCTTTAGCCTTAGGTGATGATATTACTAAAACTGTGTGAGACATCTTCTTTTTCTTTTTTTTTTTTTTTTTTTTTTTTTTTTTTTCCTTTTTTTGTTAGATTCACATANTACTTACCCTTCTAGCATCAGGTGATGAACAGGTTTAGAAACCATCAGGGGTTGTAACAAAGCTAGTGAAAATTGGGTGGCCTTTTGCCTCCCTCTCTGCCTGAATTTACTGTTAGGACTGGAGAATTGAAATGTAGTAATCCAGGTATGACTATAGTATACAGATGGTGTCCGAGTTTCATGCTTTACCAACTGAGCTAGCTGGGCATGACCAAGAACAAATACACTTCCAGTGGCAGGCTGTGCCCTGAGACCCAAACGATTCCGAAGCCTTCCGTGTTGTGGTTTAACCCCAGGTGGCATCTAGGACCACACAGCAGTTTAATGGAACAAGCAACTGTATCTACAGGGTTCCTTATCATAGAATCATAGAATTGTCCACAGAATTGGAAGGGACCTTTAAGGTCATTGAGTCCANTATTTTTTTAGTTTCCCATAGAAGCTGAGAGGGCGCATAGACAGGACACGCTGGCCAGAAGAATATTCCATACGATAGGTGTCATGCTCAGTATATAANATTATGCATGACAGAAAGATGAGGATATGTATAATAGCAAATAAGTGATAAGGATAATAGCAAAGAAGTGATTAGGATTCTTAAGGGAACTGAAACGGAAGCTGAATGCCCGTGAATGTCTCGAAAGAATTAATAATCACTTTGCAACCAAAAAATGTCCTTTTATGTTCTGTCTGCTTTGGACTAAGGTTAGGATGAGAAAAGAGAAAAATGAGACATTCTAAGAATGGGAAAGAACAGGAGTTGCCTGTCCCCTTTGGGAGGATGTCTGGTTTAGACAGACATTGGTGTCAGGAATGGAACCAAGTTACGGTGAACATGAAACAGGGACACAAAAAATGGGGCAGATAATTGCTACCTTACGCAGCCTGAGGGCTCACAGCATCAATTTCCTACACTTTAGCTCAAGCTAAAGTTTCTGCCACCACATCCTACATTTGCATAATAACTTTTTATATCTTTTCTCTTAACACAATCTCCACAGCCCTTATATGGTCCGAGTTTCTCCTGCTGGACAAGACACTGTTTGGAACATTTCTAAAGCTAATCCTGTTATTGCTTCTGCTCAGTTTGTAGCCAGCTGTGCTACAGACCTCCCTTTTCTGATATACATGTAGGTCAAGACAACCAAAATTGCTGCCTTCTCACCAGTATCTCTGCCTGAAATGTGACAGCTGTATGTAATACCTTCAGCTGACACAGAATGGATTGTGGTCTTCTCTGCCTCTTTGAGGCAAAAAAAAAAAAAAAGAGGTTGTTCTTAATAACCTTGATAACTTTTGTAACCTTGTTTTACTTTCAAATAAAATTTGTTTGCCATCCTTTCATCTCTGAGGTTGTATTCACATCCTTCTCCAACATGAAACGGTAAATGAAAATCCTCTAGTGACTTTCTCTAAATCACACTCATTCAATATGCTTTTGCTATGCTCTTCTTTACTCCTCTTCTATCTAAACTGAATGAATCTAGCTTTCTGATCTCTTCTTTTAGGGAAATCTTTCCTTGTTTAATCTTATTGATTGCCCTCTTGTGTCCAGTCTGATTGACAGTAAGTGAACTGAGCAATGTATTTAAGGCAATGCATGCCTTTAATTTACATTGTTTGTTCTGTATTTTCATTGATTTCACCCCATTCTTTCATCATTACAATCTAAAATAATTTTGAGTCTTTTCATCTTATTTTCTTGATAACATCTTCTTAGAACAACTCGTCATCAGTGTTTTGCCTCAAGTACTGTTTCCTTCTCCCTTATTTGCACACAAAGCCCATGGTTTCACAAAGCAATCCTGGAGAATTACTGCTGATGGGATTGGCTGATACTGTTTTATACCTTTATCTAAACACAAATATATTTATCACCTGTTATTTCTTGGGGGTTGTAAAGAACACTTTAGACTTCTCAGCAAATTTGCTTTAGCAAAGCAACAAAACCAGAAAATTCAAACAGATTTTGAAACCTCGATTACATACTAAGTATTTTCAAAGCACATACCACATTAAAAAAAAAATCATCAATTATAATACAACACTGCAATCCATAAATGAAGAGGTGACCTATTGTAACTTAGCTTTCTTAGGTGGAAGCAATAGACATTATTAAAAATCGGGAAGACTTGCAGTATCAGCAAAATACATGAAGATAACCTGTTGTTCATTCACATAACGTGATTCTTGAAGGTAATTACAAGATAATCCTATCTTTTTCCTACCCTCTAGCAATTAGTCTGTCCAGTTCTTTTGCAACTTGTCTCATCTGACTGTCTCTCCCTGGAGAACTGCGAGACCCATGAGCTTTTGTGTGGGTGCAGAGGTCAGTCAGTGCAGAGCTCACTGTGGGTCAGAGCCTGAGGGCGGATTAGCAATCAGGAATTTTACTGAAAACACAACATCAAAATTTTACCATGAAAAGTGAACACACCTGTTAATAATACGCAAAGCCTTTGAACACTTAATTGACAGAAAAACCTTGCACTAACAGAAGCTCTCTGCCAATTTACTCCAGTAGAAGAGTTGCATCATTTTATTTATTTCTACCTTTTTCTTCTCTACTTGGTGCAGCTAGAGGAGGATTAAAAGATTCAGACATTGGAGAAAGGAAACCAGTCCAAGCACTCTGCATGAAGGAGACGTATCTCCCCCTCCATCCCCTTGAAGAACGCTACTGAAAAATATCCTTTCCTATTCTAAATTCCTTTACCACTTTCTGTTTTTCTGAAGAGTTCATTCCCACAGAAAGCAGGCAGACTAGTTGCTCTCTTCACTCCAGAGAAGCTGCTTTTTTATATAAGCCTGGCAGACTTAAAAAGCAAGGATTCCCCATCACCCATAATATATTTAGACAGACAAATTAAGCACAAAACCAAACCACTGCAGTCTGGCATTGCTTTGTTTGTAGTGCTATGAAATATTTCAACTGATCATAAAAGAAATGCTACTGTATAACAGCTACCCAAAGCCTCTTCTCATTTTGGAAGCTGTTTTGTTTATGCTGAAACCTGCTCCACAGGAAAACAGATAATTTCAAACCAGTTATTTGCCTGGCACAAATGAAAATAGCAAGACAAACAGACTTTGTCAAATTTCATTGAGGTATTTATATCTGCTAATACAAAAGCCAAATATGATCTCTTTGCTTATTTTTTGGATACAGAAGTGTTCTGCAGGCTGCATGAAGAACAGACTATCAGGAAGGTTGATTTCTTTGAAAAGCTGGAGATGGAGACTGCTGCATCTATTTACCTGTATAAATTAGCTCATATTTCAAATAGTTGGCAATGACAAATAGTAACCTGCATGGCCTTTTCCATAAAGTCGTTTCCAACTTAAATAAAATGAACTGTTACCCTTCTATCAAAGACCAAAATTAAAATCTGCTAGTGATCCAACAACCACTTTTTTGTTTGTATGCTGAATGCTGTCCATGACTGGAATGCCACAAAGTGAGAAAACAGGCAGCTTACAAAATAGCATATGATATACAACCCATGCCCAGTTGTGATCACCCAGAATATTGGTCATTCTTCCTTTATCACCATCCACCCTTATACAAAAGATCTGCTTTTTCACCTGGTAAGTTGACTGGATTCCTTTAGGAAATAAAGTGTCTTTGTTTCACTTGAGTTACATCACTTACTACCTTGAGTTCTAGTCTCTGTTTAGCTGGCTTACTCGCTTAAATCACACAGCTTGTTACACTGGATTTTTCTGAGTGAAAGGAGGAACACATTACTCGTGTCTTTTTCTGGGTAAAAAGCAATTCCCATAAGGTGAACACCATTTCACCTTAAGCTTTGTTAGTAGCAACCTTAAAAAAACAAAATCAGAAAAGGCTTAAATTCCTTTGATGGAGCTCATTGTTATATTCAGTTTAAAATGTGACTATTATCTTAAAGGAGAAGATAAATTAATTTATCTTTTCACTTTCTTGCTTGAGATGCACCATTCTCGATCAAAACTAGAAAGATTTTTAAGGACTATATAATAAAATCTTGACAAGACACATCTTAAACAGGGAATGAATAACAGAATATATGGAAAGATTACAAAAGTTTAAATAAATAATTGTTGGTTGAATCATGAGGTATCACAGCTGTAATTTGTTATGTTTTTGAAGTGAGGTAGTATAAGATTTATTTTACTGTTCATGTGGAAATTGGAGCAGAAGCATGCTCCTGGAGCATGGAAATAATACACCATGCTAGTAGGAAAAAACCCTTTGACTAGGTAATGCATGGAACAGTATTGGGAAGTATAAGCTGTACAGTATGAACCCAAAGTCAAGTCAAAGCTACCTAGCTGTATTTTTTAGAGACTCAGAGTATTTAAGCATCATCAGCTGCAGCTCATGTCTTCTGTAAAGGTTATGACAAGCTACTATTTCAACTCCTCCAATCCTAGACAGCAACAGCAGCTGAGAACACCAAGAGCATAGCGTTAGAAAAGCCAAAAGATAAGGTGCATCAATTTGCAGTGATCACTTAGCAGTTAATATTCCCATTGCTTTTCTGTCCCTTCATCCAATCCCTGCTGAGTTCTGCTTACAATGAAGTTTGACCTCACTATGTCGAAGGTAGTATTATTAAACAACAGCTTTGTACTGTAGGTTCTCTAATGAGTCCTGAATACAAATTACAATGAAGTTTTTAGCTGAAATAGTTGAGATACAAAAGTTCAGATGAAGACAGTAGGACTCTCCAATTTTGAGTGTCAGGAACCTTTTCTTTCTATTTTCCCCACAGACATTCCTAGTATTGTAATGCTTAATAGCACTGATCCACTTTAGTTTGAGGGGATTTTAGGGTGTTTGGGATTGAGTGTGCTGGTGTTTGTTTTTTAAACACAATAATAAATACATGTATGGTATTATCTTACCAGGATAAAAATAGTGACCTTATTTTCAAAGCATTTTGATAAGAAGTTCCATATGCAGGCTGGTAATTGTTCTTCTGAGTTTGTTTTCAGAGTTGTTTTTGGTTTTGTTTTTTTTTCCTTCATGTTAAGGGTGACCTGTGTGACTAATAACATCTATCCAGAAAGGAAAAAAAAAAAAGTAATTTGCTTGATTCTTTGTGTGTGGTCAAGCAGACACTGAAGTCACAGAAGAGACTAAGGAATGACAAGAAGATGGCTCAGCCTACATTCACTGTGCAGATCTGTAGAAAAATTTGCTCAATAATAATTTCACATTCAGAAATACAAGCTAGAAAGCCCAAAGTACAGTCAAAGGCCACCCCTGCTGCATTTATCAATGTCAGAATGCACAGGTCTCCACGTTATAAACTGAATTGCACATGGAACTGTTATTAGCCAGTTATACAGAGAAACTGTACAGACACAGCAAGAAGCTTCTGCTTTGTAAAACAAACAAACAAAAATTACAGCCCAGGCAATAAGTGTTCTCTCCATATAGGCAGAACTGTATGCCTCTATGCAAATGCATGTAGCATGGGGAATAAACAAGAGGAGTTAGAGATGTGCGCACGCCTGCAGGGCTATGATCTTATTGGCGTCACAGAGACATGGTGGGATGGCTCCTATGACTGGAGTGGTGGAATGGAAAGATACAAGCTCTTCAGGAAGAACAGGCAGGGTTGACAAGGAGAGGCTGTTGCCTTCTATAGCAATGACCAGCTGGAGTGCATGGAGCTCCACCTGGGGATGGATGAGGAGCCAACCGAGAGCTCAGGAGCAACGCATCCTGACAGAGAAGTCAGGCAAAAACGCCAGGAGGCCTGCATGGATGAACAAGGAACTCCTGAACAATCTCAAACAGAAAAAGGAAGCCTACAGAGGGTGGAAGCAAGGACAGGTAACCTGGGAGGAATACAGAGAAATTGTCCAAGAAGCCAGGGATCAGGTCAGGAAAACTAAGGTCCAGATAGAGTTAAATCTGGCCAGGGACATCAAGGGTAACAAGAAAAGCTTCTACAGGTATGTCAGTGATCAAAGGAAGACTAGGGAATATGTGGGTCCTCTCCAGAAGGAAACGGGAGACCTGGATACCTGGGATATGGAGAAGGCTGAGGTACTCAACGACTTTTTTGCCTTGGTCTTCACTGGCAAGGGCTCTAGCTACACTGCCCAAGTGACAGAAAGCAAAGGCAGGGACCAGGAGAATGAGGAACCATCCACTGTAGGATGGTTTGAGACCATCTAAGGAACCTAAAGGTGCGCAAGTCCATAGGACCTGATGAGATTCATCTGTGGGTCCTGAAGGAACNCTCTGCTGTTGTGAGACCCCACCTGGAGTACTGTGTCCAGCTCTGGGGCCCCCAACATAAGAAGAACATGGACCTGTTGGAGTGGGTCCAGAGGAGGGCCATGAAGATTATCAGAGGGTTAGAGCACCTCTCCTGCGAAGACAGGCTGAGAGAGTTGGGGTTGTTCAGCCTGGGGAGAAGGCTCAGGGGAGACCTCATAGCAGCCATCCAGTACCTAAAGGGAGCCCACAGGAAAGATGGGGAGGGACTGTTTATCAGGGAGTGTGGTGATAGGATGAGGGATAACAGTTTTAAAGTGGAAGAGGGCAGATTTAGATTAGATCTCAGGAAGAAATTCTTTACTGTGAGGGTGGTGAGGCACTAGAACAGATTGCCCAGAGAAGTTGTGGAGGCCCCATCCCTGGAAGTGTTAAGGCCGGGTTGGATGAGGCTTTGAGTGACAATGACTCTGAAGAGCCAGCCTGTATAGCATATACTATGTTGTTGAATTTCTGTAGCAATATTTAAACTGCAGCACAGATTAATTTCTAAAAGCTCACTCAAGCAAAGCACAAAATGTTGTCCCTTTTTCCCCCTAACCAGATATTGTCCATTCCAGGAAAACACAAAATTTAATCCAGTTGAATAGTTTTTACCTTAGACCTAGTAATGTATTTTAAGGCTTCAGATTTTGGTATACATTTTGTATGGTTTATCTGAGACAGCCTGACTTACGATTAAAAAAAAACCCCAAAAAACCAACCAGAAAACCAAACAAAAAACCTTGTTAAGCTATATGTAAATTCCAGGTACCACACAAAATATTACAATGAAATTCTGTTGGCACTGGCATACTAGTATGTTTTCTATTCAAAGAACTCATGCCTTTGTCACCTTTGAGATACTTTCTCTGGGAGACCTAGGCAACCAGAGTTCTCATACCTTGCTCATTTAAAAGGTCAGGAATTGTACTACTCTTGCCCAATGCCACCATATGAATCATTCCATATGAACGAGAGACTATATCAAAATTGTATGAGGTACTTGGAACTCTCAGTCACGTTTGTGTAAATTTAAGGCTGAACACCAATTTTGTGTTTTTAATTAGTAAGAACACACTTCCTAAAGTATAGAATATCCATCTATGAATAAAAAAAACCAAAACCACCTTCTTTTTGTCTCCCAGTCCTTTAGTAACAGAAAAAGGGGCAAAACCTTGCAAAACTTACACTATTTTTGAAAACTGCATCCCATTAAGGTTTCTGTCATGCTCTCTGATCATTCAGTTTCATACTAAATATTTCTTCAGTAAAACAGAATGTATTATAACAATTTTTGACCCAAGATTGAAAACTCAAAATATTTGTAGCAGCAGCTATGCAATTGTCACAAATAGTCTTATTTTCCATAAATATGGAATCCATTTGCTAATCCTGTCACAGACCTAAATATATTTCCTTTAAAACCTATAGGTGGTGCTGAAATACAATTGTTTCTTTAAAAAAGTGATAATCACAAAGGAACTCTGTAGCAAAGCTACCCATGAAGATAGATAGCCCTCCTGGTAGTGCAGATTTATTTCAGCAAAATGTAGCTGAGTCAGAAATCAGATTGAAGTTCATTATTTGTGTTTTCCTCAAGTGCTTATTAAAATAGATTTTCTCATATGGCCATGTCTTATAGCCAAGACTGTTTCCAAGACTGAAGTTGCAAAATACAAGAGTATTTTTTAATTGTTGGAAATACCCAATAATAGCAACATAAACTGTGAAAATGTAGCTGTCATGAATATGGCATAACTACAAAGAAAAAGAAACATAAACATGTTTCCCCAAGAATTTCCCTTTCAGGTTGCACATTTCATCCTGATAATCATAAATTTCACCATTTGGTATAAATTATGACAATGCAGCTACTAATAATAGCTCTCTGGGCATCAGCCCAGTTTGCTGAAATAAAGCAGAACTAACTAGCTTCTCCACAAACATATAATGGAAAAGAACAAAATCTTTGCCAGGCATAATTAACATGTGGTAACATGATAATCAACACCAGATGAATCCATACTTTCTGGTTTCAAAAAATACATAATAATTCCACATTAGTGATTATTTATAGAAAAACTCTGAAGTGTTTGCAATTATGAACATACTTTATGGTAAAAGTCATAGCTTGAGCCATTTCCTGTAGCGCTAACACTTTACACTTAATTTCCAAGCTCTATTCAGCCTTTTAAAATTATGAAACTTAAGAAAACAAGTTACAGTAAGAAAATCAACAATTTTAATAGTTCTAGAGTTTTTTTAAAGATAAATAAGGCACACTAAAAAAAATTATGTCAGCAAAATTTTGTATAAATAATGAAATGCTTACAGTGCTTGTGAACAAAGTTTTATGCATATCATGTAAATCAACTGAACAACAGAACGTGAAGGGGAAGGGATGCCTTAGTCCCTGAATCCAGCTCCATCTATTTGAAAAGTAGCTACAGAACAAATGTCAAAGCATGCAGAACATCAAATTGCCTCTCCCTCCTCTTGCAACACAAACTGCAAGCCACAGATGCACTTTTCCTCACTGCATCATAAAACCCAAGGAATGAAACACTGAAAGCTACATTTACCTCTCAATTAATAAGAAAACACTGAGAAAGAAGTTATACGACTGATGCATTAAGTTCCTGAAAGAACAGAAAGTTTATCTGGTAAAAATAGTATGGAAACTGACATTAATTTATTCTACCTTTCTTTTAATTGCAAAGCTAAGCTACATTCAGAAAAAAGTAGGTTGCATGGGAAGTAGAATTTACACAAAAAGGAAGACTCTCTACAATGGAGTTCTTCACAAAGAGGTACACTACCCTTTCACTCAGCATGTTCTTTTGATTAAAATGTAATCCATGGGTTTTTTTTTGCCCCACCATCTTCCAGACGCTAACCTCTCCCTTGTAGCTAATTTGGAAGTTTAAATGCAATGTAACACAATCAAGATGCAGTAAGGCAGCATACAAAGACGGGTTTAAAATGGAATACGAATTCCGTAGAGAGCATGCTGCGGCTTCAGAGCTAATGCAGGGTCATGCTCTAAACATGAAAGAACATTATCTTCAGGTCTTCAGAAAATATAAACAAATATCATCAAATTTGGCAAGGCCATCATACTGGAAAAAAGTTGAAAAACTGCACAGGATGAACAACTCAGTTATTTCCTTTGGCAAATCTTCAGCCCACCCCTCCTCAGAGATCTTTTTGGATCAGAAGGCATCTTTAGTGTTCCCTTTTGCTTCCTAATGTCTTCCTCAACCTGGTGTCACACATTTTAGTGGCAAAAAACAGGATTACAAATTGGCAGTAGTAGAGAAAACTAATTCTTAAGAAAAACAAGAGAAGGGTAAGTAGTAAAGTCCACTAACTACTGTCTGATCTTTGACAAACTTCTATAAACCTAGAGGCGAGCCTAAAACTGATTTAGATTGCTTAAAGAAGCTGCAAAAAAGTGGACCTTCCGGGAATAAAAACACTTCTAAGTGAATTGCTCTCCCAGCAACAGATAGAGTAGGTGGCACAAATCAACATGTTGTGGTTAATTTAGACAATTATACTTAATTATGCTTCTATTAAATAGTTTGATTACACAGGGAATGTTTAAGGTAGTATAAATGGGTCAAGAGATCAGACAGAGGTGCATTATTAGGCAACATTTAGTTTAATTGAAGTTGTTAGGAAAGGACTTCGAAACTTAGGTTGTACAGGTATAGTGCTAACATACGCTGTAGCATCAATCAGTCATTCCATGGGCAGACAGCAATGCGTCAAAATGCACACATTTGTAATGATCTATATGCATTAATTGAGATTGTAGCTCAATATTTTCACTAAAATCAGAAAAATTAAAACAAAAAAGAAATCCAAAACAAAGTAAATGTCAAGCCCTATTCACTCAAGTCTAAGTTAATGTCTTCATTGTCTCATTTAATTGTCTGTTTATAAATTATCCTTTTTCTGACTTGACTCCCCTTCCAAACATCACATCTTACATGAATGACTACTTCTCCTTCTCATTTGGCCCATTCTATGTATCCTGCTTGTCTTTGACAGCGTGCTACTTTTTTGTACTTCCCTATATATTTAGGGTGAGAAAAGAGAACGCGTGGTACATATGTAGCCATTCATCTGAGAAGCTGAGGGGGAGCAAGAAACTAACTACAACCAGATTTGAGCCACCAGCACTGAAGTTGAAACCTTATGTAATGTCTCACTGTTTTTCCAATTATAAAAGAACTAGCGTTCTCATTTGTCAAATTCTCACTGCAGACAGCTCAGGTTATTTCAGTCACTACTTTCTTTTTCAATGTCTCCTGCAGCTGCTCGGTACTGGAGAGAACTGAGGTAAGTTATTATTCCTACTGTATGCTATGCATAGATCAGAATCTAGAGTTTAAGTCTTGGCTAGCCTGTATAGTCAAAAAACAAGTCAAGATCACAGCTCTGTTGACATGGGGTTTCAAAACTTCTTAGGACCAATTACATACCAGTACAGGGAAACTAGTTTTTATTCTTGGATCTTCATACAGAAGATACAAGCCTCAGTGAGGGTTGCCCTTCTCCCTTGGCAGCTGCTTTAAAGCTAAGGCTCTTACCCTTGCCCCCATCTGAGCTAAACTGCAGCAATGTTGCAGCCATGCCCGTGCCCAGTCATTGATCCCAACCGAACGTTGACTTCTCTCTTGACCTCAGACCCACCCCATCACTATGCAACTTGCCTGGCAACCACTGGGCTGTATCTGACCCTGGTTATTCTCTTCAGACCTGATCACAGCCCTGTCTTGCTGACTTGACTTCCCAGCTTGACCTTGCACCTGCCTCATCACCACAGACTTGTCTGATGATCTGGACTCTTAGCTGATCATGGTTGCCACCACCACAGCTGCCCTGCTCGCCTTACTCTCGTACTGTGGGACTATACTGGTGAGGTCACTGCCCTTGCCTGCCTTATTGTGCTTGGCTCCTGGTTTCTCTTCCCTTGTGGAACAACCTGCCTTTTCTGCTTCCTGACAACTTGATGTGTATTTTCTTCAGGGGATGTTGCATTTTACAGCTAAAATGCGTATTACAATCTAAAAGCCCTCTACCTCCAAAACATGGATGTCCTATTCTCTCCCAGCCTCCTACCTTTCTTCCTCCTTTTTTTTTCCAGCCATCACACCTGCCCTTCTTTTGCAGCCCGTCTGTCCTTCTCACTCAATTCACTAATGCTCCGTAAAGGAATCAACAAGTTTTTTCAGAGAAAGGGGAAGTGATCACATACCTCGGTGGATGTGTGAGGGAACAAAGGAGTAGGGACTCTTCCCCCTTTGGTAACAGTGAGTTGCTGCACTGGCTTCACCACAACATCAACTTCACTTTTCAGTTTCCTTATTTCACAGTGTATCTTAGTTCTCCGTTTACCTTTAGTTAACACCTAATTCTCAACCTTGCAAGTACTCACCTGCCACTATAAAATCTTTTAAAAAAAACACTGAAAAACAAAGAAAACACACGTATTTTAAATGCAATTGCAGCTGAAAATGAGCAGGAAACATGCCTTTCTCAGCTTTCTTTTCCCTCTAGCACAGTAACCACACCAGTGGGTTTTTTTCCATTATTGCTTTCAGAAATATCCTGAAACTCTCATTTAGCTCTTCTGCATATCTCTATTCTAAAGAGTTTCTACATGACTCTGATTAGCACTATAAAACATAAGTCATATTCCTTTCATCAATACTCCTGCTACCCTGCCTGCACATATGCTACATATAGACATCAGGGGCTCAATCAAGAAATCCATATCAGCAATGGCAAACAGTTCTGAAACCATGACAGAACCACTACAATATTTATTAAAAAAGCATATAAAGTAAGAGATGTAAATGATGTGCCACTTTTTTTCAAAGTTCAGATTGGCTCATGATGTTATTCATGTCATGTATAAAGTGATATATGTAAAGACCAGATATTTGGGAGTTGAAAGCTCATTACTTAGGTAGGGGTACACCAAAGTGACTGTAAGAAAAAACAGGCCACATTTCCAAGACAGACTACTTGAAAATGAATCCTCTGCAAAGTTTAACTATTCTACTAATTACAGAACAAAAATGATACTGTTCATTACAGAATCATTTTGCCAAATGCAAAAATTGAATTCATTTATTCAGATACAACTTGGGAGGATTTTACTTCTGTCTAATGTGCTAATCTCAGACTGAAGTTTGAATTCTCTTCTGAAACCAAATTACTGACCACAATCAAGTCTGTTAATGGCAAAGCAGCACAGTACAGAAGTACAAGAATGGCTACAATTGAAATAATCATATTAATTATCATGGCAATATCTTAAAGTACATGTAAAATTCTGCTCTCCAACTGTAATGTAGCTGTTTCTCTTAAATAAAGTTACTGCTGATACTCTTGGTAAATAAGTAATTCTTTCTGCTGCTCATGGACCCTTTCTCTGAAAAGTCTTGAAAAGGTCACCGATACAAAAAGAAAGCCAAATCTGAGCAAGAGAAAAATGTAGTCTGATAACAGCTGTTGAAAAAATCATATTTTCTTTTCTTTCTACTCTACAAATACCATCTTTTGGTCAGTCTGGCCATGCCTAATATTTTGGAGAAAACAAGCCATGATACCTAAATTTGCAGAGCTTTAAAGTCACAACTGAGTAAGATTCCGTAAAGAGAGAGCGGAAGAATGGATCAGTCCATATACTCAGGGTTGGTCGGAAGCTATGAAATCAATGTTTATCAATTTGTATGTATTTTTACAGTGGGAGAAGAGATACATCCTGCTTATGCAGCCTAATCTATTCCTAGACAGATAGGGAAAGACAAAGGCACAGCCACTGTGTGACACTTATCCTTTAGCAACTCTGTCCAGCAGAATCCATCAGAAATCAGTTAAGTGTCATTATCTAATTCCATCATATCATTTGCAGGAAGCTTCTAGGAGTGTTTCCTTCAGTCTGTCATTTAATCACCAGCAACCACAAAGTACAAGAGAAATTTCGAAGCAGTGACTTTCACAGGCTAGCCTGGAAGGAAAGGGACTTTCATGGGCTGCCTTGGGACCTACTAGTACCACAGAAAAGAAAATGCTGAGCCTTAAACACACTACCTGGTCAATAGGCTATGAATGGTTTTACTACCAGTCTTGGAAACTCATAAATCCTCAGTTCCATTCTAATGATTAACTGTATCCAATGCACAGTTCTATTAAATGCACTTCCCATTCACATCTAGTCTTCCAGAACCAGGTAGGGAATAACTGCCTCTTATGTTGCATCTGATGGTGTAGCTGAAATTTTCATTCGTTCTATCATTTCCCATTAACCCAGACTGAGGTCAGACTCTTGTAGCATTGTGTTTATGAACACAGAAGTTATATACTAGAAGTGCTCCCAACAGCATATTTAAAACTTTTCAAATGTTCATGTGGGTTATTGTTTCTTTTTATTTTTTTTAAATTCATGATATCAACACCTAGACAAAAAGGTGTTTTCATACTCAAAGCAGACTCAGTGGAATCAGAAACATTTTTTTTCTTACCTTCAAGGAGTTTATTTAGCAGTTTACATACATGGCAAACAGATGCTCCTACTCTAATTTATTCATAACACACTGTGATTTTATCTACAGAGGCACAGAGCAGACTTGTTTGACCTTTACCATCCCTTATCTCTGCTGCAATACATATGTTCTAGTTGCAATACCCAAAGAGCACTCTGTGGTGCTGGCAGGTACTGTTTACACTGACTAATGAAAACATCCCTTTCCTTCCCCTCCTGCCACAAAGAAGCTAATAGCTTTCATGAGGTACAAAGCAGAACAAAGACATTGTTTCTGTAATCACTTCATTAATAACTTATTCCCAACCATACAAAATTCCACTCTCCCTCCTATCAGAATGCAGCATACACTACATCTCCAAATTACTTTAAAACTTGTGTGCTTACTAACCTCATCAGTTAAGTCACTGAGCACAGCTAACAAAGTCTGTCATAGAGAAAGGCACTATAAGTTGACCCAAACATTTCCAGCATTTCATAAAGCCCCCTTTTCCATGCAAACCTGACCTGAAAATGAGCACGGCACATGCAGTTCCTGCGGTTTCCATCTGCCCATCAGATGTGATTGTTCCAGTATTTCAGACACTCCTCCGCCAGCATGTATTGAGTGATGGGCAGGACTGCTCTTCTGAAAAGCACCCCCTGTAATGGCAAAGACAACATTTTTAGACAGCTCCAAACATGTGAGTAAACTACTACTTTTTCTACACAGTAAAGGGTTGATCACAATATTGATAAATCACTCATTATTTGGCCCTGCTCCTACCTAACACTGCATTAACCTGAAAGGAAGACTACTAAACTTAAAACAGTCCACATTTTCAAGTTAAATTAAAAAAAAACCACCAAAACAACAACAAAAAAAACCCCAAACCCAAAACCATACAGAAAACACAAACCATCTTTTCATATGTTAGATGAAGTATTTCCAAGAGCACGCCCTTTTGGGTCCACCGAAAGATTTCCACAGCGAGTCGGGGTACGAACATGTCAGACTGTTCCCGCCTGCTGCCACACCTGAGCAACCACCAAGCCTCCTGAGCGCCACACCTGCCCAGCAATGGCAGTGCCGTCTGCCAGGCCGCAGCCCACGTGTGCTGCTGCAGCTCGTGCATCCAACCTGTCACTGTAGTTACCTGTGGGCAGGCTACCCTGAATTTTAAGAGGATCCCCAACTGCTTGAACTGAACCATTTGTGCTAAGGAAGTTGCCCTTCTTTTTGAGTCAGTACGGGCGCGTTGCGTAGCCTACTCTTTACCGTTGCTGGTGGTGCAGGTTCTTAACGGTGACGTCGTGCGCCTTAGCCTAGCTCCTTGGACTCAAGGCCTCCCTGGGCGCACTGGGCCAGTTGTCTGGAACAATACAGGCAAAATTGCTTGCTAAGCAATATAGACAAAGCAATAAAGCTCAAAAAAATTGTATAGAGGCAAGCATGAACACAGGAGAGTCAGGCAAGACATCATGACTGACTTGAAGCTGGCAAGAGAGGAGGAAAGCAGAAAGTGTTAGAGATACACTGGATGTACCTGTGCAGTCTGGTGCAAGGAGCCTAATAACACAGATCTTCCTCCAGAGACTGGAAGTGCCTCCCTCTGATGGGGGCTAACACCTAGCCAAGAATGACTACAGGTCAATAGTCAAAACCTACCCAGTCACAGAAGTATTGGCTTACATGTAGGCTCTAATGCTCTTCAAATTGAAGGGACCAAATGATGGACTATGCAAAAAAAGGTAAGACAGAGGTCCCTTTCTTACAGGATTAAGGGTTATTTTTCAAAGAATCAAGGTTTCCAATGACAGAATAAGACTGCTAGATGTTTTGACACCTCTGGGAAGGTGTTGTACTTTACATAGAACAAAGAATACAACAGCAGTTACACTGAACTTTATGTGGCTCAGTTTGACTTGTCCTCATGTTATTGTTTTCTTCTGAGTTTCTGTGAGCCATAATTATTTCACCTGACATGAATATCAACATAGCAATCATCACAGCAGTGTGATCCTGACCATGCCACAGGGACAAGCTGCTTCTTGCAAATACATTTCAGGTGACACCATTTAGCACAGTGGACTAGGGCACTCAAATGCCTTATGAATAACTGAAGTGTTAATTACACAAGTACTCTGATGACTGGATTTCATACGTCTCTTAGAGCTCTAATAATATCTCATTATTTTAATAGTTGCAGTCGGTTTGGCTCCACTACATAGGTGGTATTCTTACAGTGTGTTATGGTTGTTTATGATGTTCAAAGCACATTCTGTCATTGCTCTGTGTTACAGACCAGCTCTGTTTTGGAGAAGTTCAGTGGAGGAGTATTCCAGAGGTAGTTAAATACCTGTCAGTAGAATTAATTTCAGCCAGTTCTTGCTCCATATTTAAACTCCCTTTAGCACTTCTTGTTTCCTCCATTTTTATCACTGCCCCTGGGCTTGATTCTTTCTCCGGCCTATTCAGGATACCTCCAAAAAATCTGAGGTGACATAAGGGAGACAATTGCTTTGCCCACTCCCTTCTCTTTTCACCCCACATCCTCTTGTCCGATCTGCAAACCAGATAACATTCATGAGTTCTTTGGTTCTGAACAAAGGCTTTGCTTTCCATGTTCACAAATAAAAATATTTTCAATTTGCAAAAACAAAACATATATTTATGCTTCTCTGAACGTGCCAGAGAGCATACACTGCCAGGCTAGTGGAGATTGTACTTTTACAAAAGCTGGGTGGTGTGGTTTGGGCCAGATTGGCCCAATCAGGTGGAATGACAGATGTTCTCTCTCTCCTGCTCCACTCTGAAGGGAGGCAGGAGAGAGAAAAAGAGAGACTTAAGAGTTTAGAAGGAATGAAACTACTTTAATGAAATATTAATAATAAAATAATAAAAAGAAAATAATGAAATATATACAAAACCATATCAGGCTCCCAGGATGACAATCACCTCACTAGCAGGCGCTGGGGAAGTCCCAGACTGGACTCAGTGACGGACGGGAACTGGATTCTGGATCTGGATTCAGGATCGGGATCCAGGATCGGGATCGGGATCAAGGGCAGACAAACAGACAGAGTCCTCCTCAGACAACGGCCATTGAAGAAAGAGAGCTGACCCTTTGATCCCTCAGCTTTTATACTGAGCATGAGGCAGATGGGATGGAATACCCTGTTGGTCAGTTTTGGGTCACCTGTCCTGTCCACTCCTCCCCGCAGGTGTGACCCCTCTACGCTTTTCTGCTTCCGACCCTCCAAGGGGGCAAGTAACAAAGCTGGCTGGCCTTGGGTGTTATAGCAATAAGCGTAAGCAAGAGCCTCTCTGCATACCGTTCCTTGGCATCAACTATAAACATGGGTCTTATCACTCTGAAAGCGAACAGTTTTCTGCACAACATGCTGTTAATTTCAGCAGTTAGAAGAGGCCTAGCTAACAAGTAAAGTTACTGAACAAAATTGGTCCTGTTTTACCTCAAACCAGGACACTGGGTCAGATTACTGAAAGTTGAAAACTGGCTCAATAATATACAACAATCCCAATTTAAGTCACACCAAGGAGGGAATAATCCCTGGAAAATCTTTTTTTTTTTCTGTTGGTCAGCAAATAATGATAATGACAACAATAATTGCAGTTGTGCTGATAATATTGTAAGGCTCTACATTCATTTGTGTTTGCTTGTGTTGGAGTGAATTACTGTTTAGTAATTATCTTGCCAGAATCTTGACTGTGGAGAAATTGCCCATACTTAAATAATCAAGTGAAGACCTTTGCATGTGTGCCTGAAAATCAAAGTAGTAGCATAATCATTTTCATGAAAAAGATGAAGAAAATGACAAGAAACTAAATGAGATTTCGTACTGTCCTCTAGGGCAGCATATAGACTTAACCAGTTTCAGCTGGTACCTGAGTAAGGAGCGCAGAGGATTTTGATTGGGAAGCCCCGAGGTACCTCAGGAAGGACAGCAGAAAGGTTAGGGTGGGAAGCCTAGAGCTGCTATTGCAGAGACAGTTCCTCTGTGTTTTGGTAGGAAACTACTTCAGCAAGGAGAGCAGAGCAGTTTGAGCAGGAAGTCCCGAAGTAACTCAGCAAGGTGAGCCGAGGGGTTCCAGAAGGAAGCACTGAGGTACCTCATCAGGTGTTGTCCCAAAAGTGGGGTGCAAGATGCCAATGTACACATAGAGCAGAGGTATTTATTTAAATAATTTCTGTGCAGGGATGGGTGTTAGATGGTAATCCACAAAGCTAGCACATCGGCCTACAAAATCTTCAGTATATTTATGCGATTCAAAACACAGAAATACATGCCTTTAGTTATAATTATTGGTTAGTACCTTATCTTAACAATTTCTATTGGTTAGTATAGCCGCTCGCTTTCATTTAAAGTTACTATGTCCTTTAATTGATGTGCATGTGCTCCAGTGCAGTGGTGGGGGTAGTTCTGTTCAGTCTCTCATTGAGTCGGTGGTCACGATCTCCCACTGCCGCCTTTACCTTTCCCCCAGTTACCGCAGATCTTTGTGGACTTCATCCTTCTTTTAGCAGTTGTCCAGTTTTCAGCTGGTTTTTGGCGCCTTCTTCATGGGACATTCCCCTTTCATCAGCCTTCTGTTCTTCTTCAAGGGTATAGTCATTAGGGAGGCATGCATTTTTTATACAAAGTGTCCTGTTTCATAAGACCTTTTTAACCCTTTTATAGCTCTTCTTGCTCAGTAAAAGATTCCATTTTCTAAAGTACATCACAGGGACAGCAGAAAGGGTTGTTTGCAAAGTCCTGAGGAACCTCAGCAAGGAGAGCATGTTGTCCCAAATCTGGGTTCTTTACGTGGCGTGCAAAGAGCTGATCCACAGACAGAGTCAAGATATTTCTTTATTTCACGTCTACGCAGAGATGGGTGCTAGGTGGAAGCTCCACAAAGCTGGCACACCTTGGCTTATACACTGTAAGCTTTTGTATTTTACAAAAATCGACTAATTGGCATACTATACTTTTCATTGGAGGCTCATGATTTCACAGTAACCTCCTACTGGCTACTTGTATTCTCGCTTTGAATTAAAGATATGGTACATTTGTAAATTACTACATATGTTTAGTGAGTAGGGATCTCATTTAGGAGGCGTATAGCTCAAGATTTGGAGGTGTGATTTTCACATTATAATGAGCAAAGTTCACCCAAAGGACACATACTTTTTATTTTCAACAGGTTGTAACAACCAGCAACCTTGCAGCTTCAACAGAATAGCCCAGGTTTCTCGAGTTAGGTTCCTTGTGTCTTTTTGCTGTCTACAGGCTGATACAACACATTTGTTTTCTTTGATTGCCCAAGGTCTTTTCTTCCTTAGCAGCACCTTGTCTGCTTTGCCTTCACCAAGCAGAGGTACTTTTGCAAGGGCAATTCCTGTGTCTAGGTAGGTGCCCTGGTTCCGGCAGGGATAGGGTTAATTTTCACAAGGAGCTGGGGGTGTGGGGGGGTGGTGTTGGGACACAGCCCCGGTCCAGCTGACCCAAACTAGCTGGAGGAGCTGGCGGGGAATGGGCAGGAAACCACCAATTGGGAGCTGGTCGGCACATTAATCGTGTTTTGTACATTCCTCTATCAGTATTCTTCTTGCTGTTTTCCTCTTTCCTTTGCTGTTGTGTTAAACTGTCTTTACCTCAACCCACGAGTTTTGCCTTTTTCTTCCAATTCTCCCCCCATCCTACAGCTGTGGGGAGGGTGTGAGCGAGCAGCCGGTGGTTCTTTGTTGCCATCCAGGGCTAAACCAGGACAGTAGGAAGCACCGCGATGCTTGAGTGGGTACAGCACCACGGTGAAATACATAGTGGTTTGATGAAAGCAGTTTGAGTGTTTTGGTGGGAAGAGCTGAGGTATCTCAGGAGGGATAGCAGAGGAGTTTGAGAAAGAAGCATTGAGGTACCTCAGCAGAACCGCAGAAAGGTTTGGTGTAAAGCACTGGGGTAACTCAGCAAGGAAAGCAGAAAAGACTCAGTGAGAAGCCCCGAGTTACCTCTGAAAGGAGAGCAGACAGGTTTGGGTGGGAAGCTATGATTTGCCTCAGCAAGGACAGCAGAATAGTTTGGGTGAAGCCCTGAGGTATGTCAGTGTGGAGAGCTGAAGGGTTTGGGCAGGAAGCCCTGAATTTCCTCAGCAGGGAGAGCAGAGGAGTTAAAGCAGGCATCCCTGAGGTACCTCCGTGCACAATGTTTTGAGCAGGAGGAATTGAGGTGCTACTGCTGTGTTTAGGCGGGAAATACTGAGTTATCTGAGGACTGCAAAAGCATTTGGGTGACAGCTAGTACATAATCGATATAAAGAGTATACCAGCTGATTCACTGGGCAAAAAGATCTGAAGAATTATATGAGAAATGTAATGAATCCTCTGGGTGAAGGGGTAGCATGGTAGCCCTTGAAGGAAGAACAGTATGAGTAGGAGCAAAAAGCTGAGGAAAATCTTTGCTGGCAAGGGGAAAGAGAACATAAGTTAGTTTGTGAGGGGACACGTCTAAGCCAGTAAATGTACAAAGCAGGAGACAGGATGAAGATTTCAGCAGGAAATGCCAAAGCAGCTTTCTTGACTACTACTGACAGTTCTAACTCTAGGTGCTAGGTAAAATATATTAGAGCTGAATCAAGGGCCATACCTCATTGTTTGAAACAGTTTAGAAAAAAATAATGCTGCATCAAGGAAAAAAAATCTTATCAGACTTTTCAGACCAGCTGGGGACAATTTTGAATTATACTTACAAAAGCAATGATTCCTAAAAAATTGAGAAAGTAAGCTTTAAGCTTCCAACTTAAAATTTTTCAATTATTTTCTATCTTTACAAAACAAGAAAAAAACATGGGGCTGAGATAGAAAGAAAATTTGTAAGAAAGCACAGTAAAAATAAGAAGAAACGAGAATAGCACTCAGGGCACGGTGACCAGCCCATAATCAGGGCACAAGTCACATAAG
Source organism: Burhinus bistriatus (assembly GCA_013397275.1). NCBI lineage: Eukaryota > Metazoa > Chordata > Aves > Charadriiformes > Burhinidae > Burhinus > Burhinus bistriatus. Next base: position 270,030 of record VYXH01003071.1, read on the forward strand.
AGTGTGCCTGGCCCCATTGATGGCTGCTTGTCTGCCTTTGAGCCTCGTGACCCACCCTTGTAATCAGGGCTGGGGTCTTGTCCTGTTTTTGGCTCCTGGTTGCTGCCTGGGGACAGTGAGAACCCTGTAAGGAGGGTGAATGGCACTTTGTCCTCCCTGGAGGGGGACACAGAGCTCTCTGGAACCCATTGCCTGCCCTGTAAGCAGGGTAGAGCCCTTACCTCTGTAGCTTCCTGCCTGCTTGCCATGTGTTTCGCAGCATTGGCCAGCACGCAACCTGTGGAGCTCCCTGTGGGCATCATGAGTGGCCTAGCCTCCATGCCGCCTTGGCGCAGGTCTGCCCTCATCCCCCTGCTTGTGGGCAAGAGCATCGGCACCTTGACGCTGGCTGCCCTGGCTTCTCTTCCTCTGCTGGGAGGGCCTTTTTGGTGTGTGTGCTTGTGGCTGTCTGCATGTGCGGATGTGCCTGGCTGCACACGCGAGCTTCTTTTGATGGATTTTCAAAATTGCTGCAGTATAGAAAAATGCAGCTTCCCAACACCAGGAGAAGAACCCTATGTGCTAGCAGACAGGTCCTGCCTCGCAGGCTGAACAGAGGGAGAGTTCAGGCTTGCCCCTTCTTCCTGTGGGACAGATCTAGGCAGCTTTGTAATAGTCTGGGCAATGGGACCTCCCTGTAATCAGGGCCTCACAGCCCCTGCCTGTGCGGCTGTCTGTCCTTCTGGGAGCTCGGTCAGTGTGTGAACCCTGTAAGCAAGGCATCTCTAACACGCCATGGTGCCCTTGGTGAACCTGGAGCAGCTCAAGTGCCCTGTAAGCAGGGCTCGGGCTGCAGTGCTGCAGCCTGCTGCTTTAGCCAGCAACAACCCCTGTGCCCCTAAGGAGGGGGCAGGTGGAGGAACTGCTGCCACATGCAGGGGCAGTCCAGGATTTTGTGATTTTGTACTGCTTTTTGCCTTGGTATGACTGCTCCACCACCAACGGGGTCAAGGTTTCTACCTAGGCTTTTTAAGACACACTGTGCTGCAGCCAGGACAGCCAGCCCACCCTGTGGATGTGAGCTGGAGCCTCCCACTGAGGGGGGCTCAGTGCTAGCACTGAGCAGCCAGCATGACCCGTCTTGTGAGCCGGGTGCTGTGCATCCCCTATGCTCAGCTGGAGGTGCTTGGAGCAGCCCCCTGTTAGCAGGTAGGCGACTCCTGCCCTGGCGTTTCAGAGGCATGGGGCAGAGGTCTAGGGAGCAGGCTGTACTCTCTCTGTAGTCAGGGCTAGGGCCCCAGCTCTTTGGGTGGCCTTTCGCCACTGTGCTCCGCTGCCTGGCTGTTGGGAGTCATTCCTGTTGCTCTGGGGGAAGGTAGAGCTCGTTGACCCTCTCCACCCGGACACTGACCTGCCCATAAGGAGGATCCAGGTCTCTGCAGCGTCCTGCCCAGCTGGCAGCCTGCTTGGTGTAAGCACCCCTTAAATCTGGTCAAAGGAGCTTTCTCTGCCCTTTGGGACCAGGGCTGACCCGTAATTTAGGGACTGGCCTGTGACCTGAGGTCCCAGCATGACAATGCTGAGCCAGTGCAGAGCAAGCCCCCTGTAAGCAGGGCTGAAACTTCTTCAGCCACAGCTTTTCCTGCCCAGACTGCCAGCCTCAACACCAACTTGAATTCTGCAGCCACAGCTCTCGTGAAGGCATCTGGGCAGCTTCCTCTCATAGAGGCTGGGTCATTATAAGCAGTGGCTAGTGAGTTGAGCAAAGGGATCCCTGTCCCACAGCATTTTGGAGTGGCTGGGAGAAGGTAACCTTTGTTACCTTGATCCAGGCAACCTCACTGCGGACAGGGCTCGAGGTTCTGCTCTCTCTGCCTCCGCTCTTTGGGCTAGTGAAAGTGATGGTCCTGTAAGGAGGGTGAGAGTCACATGGGGATTTTTCATATTACCGAGGTTTCTTGGGTGGGACACTTACCCTGTGGCTTCAAGTCCTGCTGCAGTGCAGTGCTGTACAGAGTGTGGATGCCCTCTGTGGAGGAGGTATTTCACAATGCTTGTTCTTGCGGGACAGCAGGGCAGCCCTTTTCTGTGCAAACAGCACCTCGACCTCCCTCGACCTCAAGTCTGTGGGGCAATGATGCCCTCTTGTCAGCGGCTTCACAGCCTACCCTTGCCTGTGAGGGTTTGTGTCACAAGACGCAGCATTGTGAGGATGCATGGAGCCTCTTGTAACCTCGACCCCAGAGCTGACCTTCCTGTCAGGGTTTGGCTCCTTGCCGTAAGGGCTTCATGCTGTTTGCATGCAAGCCAGCATGACAGCCTTGTAATGAGGGTGAATACCATCGGCCCAACATGCGCCCCTCCCTATGGAGGGGTAAGGGGAGCCCTTTAAACGATAGAGCAATGTGGACAGCTTTGTAAGACAGTGTGAGAGATGTCCCCTCTTTGTGCCTTGGTCTTGGCTGCTTTAGAAAGCAGGACAGAAGGAAGACTCTGTGAGGATGGAAGAAAATCCTGCTATCGTTCCTTCTGGCACCACCATGTCCCACCTCTAGAAAGTGTGCTCAAAGTTGTAGACCTCTGCTCTCAGCCTTGTCCCTGGTCAGAAGATGACATACTGCTCTGGGGACTCTGCAGCTGTTCCTAAAGGTGAAGGAGTGGAATGCACTACATAAGCAATCAGACAAATATCTTGATGGCAACAATCATACTATTCAGAAAAAAATAAAATTCAAGCAAGTGTTTGTGGCAGTAATGCACTGGTATAATGGATTCCTGATTTATTTATCATACTGGCTAATCTCTTTCAGCTCTAGCAATAATCAATAATCCTTCTCTCATGGACTCTATACAAATTTTCCTCCCAGGGAATACCTTAATAACTAGTATTTGTTTACAATCATATTATAGAGTTGTGACTAAAATACATTATGCCATTACTCATAAAGCCTGTATGCCACATAAAACAAGTATAACTCTCAGTCATATCACCTCCCATAACTCAGGTTGTGAAGAACATGACAAAATTAATCAATTCTTGTTAGTCCCAGTACTAAATACTGTCTGAACATATGAACAAACAAAACAAAATCCATGTTTTCCTTATCCATGCAAAATACACATTCAAGCCCTAAGATCCTTATTCATTTATTTTCTTTTGACAATCTTAACTCAGTGTGTGCTCACTCCCTTTTCCTGACGGTATTTGTGAGCTCTGGAAGAATCACTGACATTGAGACACAAGAATGTAAATGGTGGTGTCATGGTTTAACCCCAGCCAGCAACTAGGACCACGCAGCCACTTGCTCACTGCTCTCCCCCACAGTGGGACTGGGAAAAGAATCAGAAAAAGCAAAACAAGAAATTCATTCACCGCTTCCCACTGGCAAGCAGGTGATCAGCCATCTCCAGGAAGGCGGGGCTCCATCATGCATAACAGCTACTTTGGAAGACAAAACACCATAACTTCAAACGTCCCCTGGTTCCTTCTTCTTCCCCCAGCTTTATGTACTGAGCATGACATCATATGGTATGGAATATTCCTTTGGTCAGTTGGAGTTGGCTGTATCTCCTCCCAAATTTTTGTGCAGCCTACTCGCAGGAGCAGAAAAGGCCTTGACTGCTTAGTGACAACCACCATCACCACTCCCATCCCAAATCCAAAACACAGCACCACACCAGCTGCCAACAAGAAAGTCAACTCCATCCCAGCTGAAACCATGACAGGTGGCCACCACCACAGCTCAATAAACCAGTGGCATAATGTAAGTATTTTCACCCTGGCCAACCGTTTACTGAAAATAATATTACCAACCTGGGTTTACACCTAGTATAACCCTCCTGTTTAGTTTTTTACACATCTAATAGAGTACAAAGAAATGCAGGAAAGACTCTGGAGAAGAGAAGGCTGAGGGGGGACCTTATTGCTCTCTACAACTCCTTGAAAGGAGGTTGTAGGGAGATGGGAGCTGGTCTCTTCTCCCAAGTAACTACCGGTAGGACAAGAGGAAATGGGTTCAAGTTGTGCCAGGGGAGGTTTAGGCTGGACATTAGGAAAAAATTTTTCACTGAAAGAGTTACCAAGCATTGGAATAGGCTGGCCAGGGAGGTGGTTGAGTCACCATCCCTAGAAGTGTTTAAAAGTCGTGTAGATGTGGTACTTGGAGACATGGTTTAATGGCAGACCTGGTAGAGTAAGGTCAATGGTTGGACTGGATGACCTTAAAGGTCTTTTCCAACCTAAATGATTCTATGATTCTATGACTTGTAATGACCTCTACAGTAGCAAGGGATTTGCCAGCACTTCCCTTTCTCCAGCTGCGTGTTTGATTCCCATATTCTTAACATGTTCACTTCTGCTTCTTAAGAACTGGTGGGTGTCTTGAGAGCTATACAATGAATCCCTAAACAGTGTTAGAAACAGCAAAGTTGTATATGTTAGCCTCCAGCATTTTGAGCTGGAGCATAACAGTTCTGTTTCCATTAGACATAAGACAGTGACAAACTGTTAAAAAACCCACTAAAATCAAGCAGCACACACATTATTCCAAAGCTGAAAATCTACGTAGCTTCATGATAATGAAATGTGTCTTAATGTTAATGTCTTTGTAGAAAAACTATTGTGGAAATAAAGGTAAAAGAACACTGCTATAGGACCCAGACTAGTATTAAAATGTAAGAGCTATTTACTAATAGAATACTAATAATGCCACATGGAAAAGGCCCAGGATAAATCACATTTTTAATCTATTTATCCTATTCCATACGTGCAGAGCTCACCATCACAACAGTTTGATTAGAGTATAATGGGGAATGTTTGTATCTTTCTTCATTCACCAAGCATTTCCTAACTACAGGACACTGACACTAAGTTGGCCACTTTTGCTGTGTTTGCTAGTTTTGATTGATTTCACATAAAGAATAATAAATACAAATGATCTCTTTCATATTCTTTCTCAGCATGTTTGAATATTACTGCTTTTATTCTGAGAATTTACTCTGTTAGAAGAGAATGCTTGTGCCGTCCATACAATTCACTGTGGGAAACATGAGTTAATATTATTATCGAATTACTTGATACGTGCTATAGAAACAATGCCATATAATTTTGTGATAAATACAACCTACAAGAGGGAAGAGATAAAACTCTATTTTCATATTATGTTTTGAAACAGCAATGTAAATGATACTCTAAAAATGGTAGATTGGTAGTCTTAAGGAATAGAACTTCTCCGTCTGTGAAGAAGATGCAGGGGGAGAACCACACTGTTTTCACAGTAATCTTCATTCTTGCCCAATTCATTTAACAGGAGTTATTGATAGCCATTTATTCATTATTAGTCTCTGTTATATTTAGATTACCTATGTAAAGGATAAAATTACAGTTGTTACAGAATTACCTACCAAGTCATCTCTCTAGAAAATAGTTTCTTGTAGCATGAGTGCTTGAGATAAACAATTGCTTCATTAACGTAGTCCTCAGTTTTTTGCCTTTCAGTTTTGCTTTACTTAATTAGATAATGTTCAGATTGAATGAGGCCACCTTCTAAAGGTTCATCCCATCAACTGACTTGTCCTTATTTGTTCTTACTGAAACCACCCCCTCAGAGAAGGCACTGCTCTTGATTGTGCAATCTCTGATGCACAGTAAATCTATCAATTTAAACAACCTGTAGGAGATCAAGCAAGTAATTATCACAGTTATTCCAGATTAGATAGTATTACACACCCCATGTGAACGCATAGGGTGTATACACAGAAAAGAAGCTATCTCAGACTATCCTCTGTAAGAAATGAAAGACTCATTAAATGGGGTAAAATAAAGATTTATGCATCTTATTTCTTGAGATGTCCATTAAGTCAAGATAAGTCCAAGGCAAGTGCAAGTAAAAATGAAGCTCACATTGCTGCAACAAAAATGTACTATTTATTGTCCAACATAGCCCATGCCAATTTAGATCTCTTTTGTTCTGCTGGCTAGTAACCGGTGATTTTCAGATGTTTATTGGTTCCATATAAGACCCTTTGAAATAATCTGGAACTAAGAGCAGCTGATGATGATGCAGCTTGGGAACATCTGCATAAAAAGTTGGTTGTGCATCAGTATACTAGTGAAAAAAAGTATCTTCTGTAGAGTTTTAATTAGAGATGAAATTATAATCTGTTAAAATACACCTTTCAAACAACTTTTCATATACTATAATGCTGGTGTAACTTCAAATGCTTAAGTAACTTTCTGACATTAGCAGAAAAATGTACTATAATGAGTACAAATTAATATGGCTTTGGATTTATTTGGTGGAAAAAATGTTGTGTGAAAAATTCATTGTTGAAAATTATTATCAGTTACTGATAGGCATTTGAAGTGAAGCAAATCATTTGAAACTAGGACAAATGGCTAGCTCAATTTTGTGCAAAATAGCTGATCTGGTATAAAACCAAATTCTGCCTAGACTGCAGTACATTATCTATTTTATCTCTGAACTTACAAGAGATAATATCGCTGTTGCTGAAATTCTGCCTTTTGTCAAGGGATTTATATTAGCATTTAGAAGGAAAACATGCTCTCTTTAACAGTACTCCATGTTAACAAATATATTTTGTATTTATCTGTGCACCACTTTAACTAGAAGCTAAAGTAAACCTGTATTTATGTTGCATGAAAACAGCAGTAGCCATCTCATTTTCCATAAGGTATTAGAAGGTAAGAATCATCTTTCAAAGTCACATCCAAAGCTCATTCATGGTCAATGGAAAGATCCCTTTTTTTCTAACGGAAAACTGCTATTATTTCAGTTAAAACAAAAGCAAAGAAAATTCAGTCTTTTTTTTTCTTTCTCTTTCAAGATGACAGATAATGCAGTGAGTAAATTACAATTGTGGTAGTCAGGATGACATCACAGACTTACTAACCGAGATCATAATTATTTTGTGGGGGAAAAGACATACACTTCCTTCATTTTGGTTTCCTTTTGGCAAAATAAAGACAATGTAACTTTCTTGTTTTTCTACTGTATTGTTAGGATAATTAAATTGAAGATTGTATTAAATACGTCACCAACTACATTTGTAAAGTGATAATAATAACGTAAAGACTGATATACCTGCATTAAATTTATAGAGGATATGATGAATTCAGATACTGTGTCTACCTGAAGAGAGATACATTTCCTAATCTTCCATGAAATCATATTGTAAATTCTCAGGGGCAGTTCCTACTCCTAGCCCAATAAGTAGCATAAAGACTTTTTGCCCAACTGTTCATAACCTTGAGAATTTCAATTAATTGTGTATTGGTTGAAATGCTTTTAATAAACACAAAATACTTTATTGTTTATTAAATTTCATCCAGCCTATATACATCTAGAAGGGAGCACAGTGACGTGGAACAAAAAGTAGGAAGAGTAAAAAAGTGATAAAAAGCCTTACATGAGTCAGGCTATATAAGAAAGGAAATATATCTCTGTATGAATTTTCTGTCTGTTTTCTTAGACCACACATCTGTGTTCTATAATGGAACTAAAATTGGGGGCAGGGGGGAAAAGAATTATGGCATGTTATTAGGTGAAGGTTGCCATGGTTTAACCCCAGCTGGCAACTAGGACCATGCAGCCATTCACTCACTCCCTCCCCCGCCAGGATAAGGAAAAAAGGGAGGAAAAGGAAAAAAAAACCAACCACCTCATGGGTTGAGATAAAGACAATTTTTAATGTAACAGTAACGGAAGAGAAAATAATACTACTAATAATGGTAAAAGAATATTTAAAAAAAACCAAACAGTGATGCAATACAATTGCTCACCACTTGATCTTCAATTCCCTGGCGTGGCCCCAGCAACGATCACGGAGTCCTGCCCTCTGGCCAACCCCCATTTATATACTGAACATGACATCTATGGTATGGAATATTCCTTTGGCCAGCTTGTCCTGTCTATGCTCCCTCTCAGCTTCTATGGGAAGCTGAAAAAGTCCTTGACGTACTATAAGCATTACTTATCAATGACTGAAACAATATGTGTTATCAACATTATTCTCAAACACAGCAGCTACTAGGAAGAAAATAAACTCTATCCCAGCCAAAATCGGGACAGTATCCACCTCTTATTGTATACCACCTATATCATACCCTGGTCTTACACTTTTCAATTAGTCACCACTACTTTTCCTGTCTTTGAGATAGATATATACAAACACACACACAGATGCCATTCCCTTAATCTATGGGCCATCCCTCTAAAATATTCGTTGAGTTCATTTAGTCGATGACTTTGGACTCCATCTGTCATAACAGTCTTTCAGGGCAGGACAGATGGTGTGTGGTGTTGGATTGTCGCATCCTGCATCCAGAGCTCACAGCTGGTGTATCTGGTGTGGTCCATGCCCACAGTTTGTGGGTTGAAGATGTCAGACTCGAGGAAGTTGCTGGGCATCAGCTGCGGAAGCCAGTTCTGATTCCATCACTGCTGCACTTTGCTCGGTTTCATCGAAGTTCATTCTTCATTTATTTGGGTGATTCTTGCTGTAATACCATTAATATAACATATAACAACCATAGTAGTGATGACACATAGTAGTAATTTAGCGATTAAAATAATACAATTTAATTTATTGGCTATTCTCACCCAAAATCAAATCTCCTTTAGGTACACATTGGACTTCCCCGTCCTTCTGAATCATCCACCAAGCGCACTCGGGTCTTTTAGCAAAAGCAGTCCCATGGATGGGGTTGCCTTTGCTCGTGGCAGAATAACACAGACTGTTTTCCATAATGTATTTTTCATGTGCACTACGAGGACTTTATCCCCTTCTACACTACCTGGAAATTTTGATTAGGCAGGGCCAGATTGATTGGTAGATCCTCTAGTGTTAACTAACCAGGTGGCCTTTGCTAAATGCGTATCCCAATGTTTAAAGGTCCCACCACCCATTGGTCTCAGTGTAGTTTTTAGCAGTCTGTTGTATCATTAGATTATTCCAGAGGCTGGTGCATGATAGGGACAAGCACAAATACAGGCTGGATGGAGAATGGATCGAGAGCAGCCCTGAGGAGAAGGACTTGGGGGTGTTGGTGGATGAGAAGCTCCACATGACCCAGCAACAGGTGCTTGCAGCCCAGAAAGCCAACCATACCCTGGGCTGCATCAAAAGAAGCATGGCCACCAGGTCAAGGGAGGTGCTTCTGCCCCTCTACTCTGTTCTCGTGAGACCCCACCTGGAATACTGCGTCCAGCTCTGGGGCCCCCAACATAAGAAGAACATGGACCTCTTGGAGCGAGTCCAGAGGAGGGCCACGAAGAGGATCAGAGGGTTAGAGCACCCCTCCTGCAAAGACAGGCTGAGAGTTGGGGTTGTTCAGCCTGGAGAGGAGAAGGCCCCAGGGAGACCTTATAGCAGCCTTCCAGTATTTAAAGGGGGCCTCACAGGAAGGATGGGGAGGGACTGTTTATCAGGGACTGTGGTGATAGGACGAGGGGTAATGGTTTTAAACTGAAAGTGGGTAGATTTAGGAAGAAATTCTTTACTGTGAGGGTGGTGAGACACTGGAACAGGTTGCCCAGGGAAGTTGGAGATGCTCCATCCCTGGAAGTGTTCAAGGCCAGGTTGGATGGGACTTTGAGTAACCTGGTCTAGTGGAAGATGCCCCTGCTCATGGCAGGGGGTTTGGAGCTAGATGATCTTTAAGGTCCCTTCCAACTCTAACCATTCTATGATTCTATATACCCATTCAATGCCATGCTTTTCGGCCCAGGTGTCTATGAGGTTCTTTCAGAAATGAGTCCTGTTGTCTGACTCAATTCTCTCTGGCGTGCCACGTCACTGTAAGACTTGCTTTTCAAGGTCTAGGATAGTGATGTAGGTGGTGGCATGGGGAACAGGATATGTTTCCAGACATCCGGTGGTTGCTTCCACCATCGTGAGCACGTGGCACTTGCCTTAGCGGGTTTGTGGGAGAGTGATATAATCAATCTTCCAGGCCATATTTATATTTCAGCCATCGTCCTCCATACCAGAGAAGCTTCAACTGCTTAGCTTGCTTGATTGCAGTGCATGTTTCACATTCATGGATAACCTGTACAATAGTGTCCATGGTTAATTCCACCCCTCGATCACAAGCCCATCTATATGTTGCATCTCTTCCTTGATGGCCTGAGGTGTCATGGGCCCACCAAGCTATGAATGATTCACCTTTATGTTGCCAGTCCATATCCACCTGAGCCACTTCAATCTTAGCACCCCAATCCACCTACTGGTTGTTTTGTTGTTCCTCAG